>CM061138.1:174953753-174973498 GCA_030789695.1 Scilla litardierei
CCCCGTTCCCTCGGTCTGACCGAGGCCAAGCCCCGCACCCGCTCCGCCCCGCATCGCACAGCCGTCTGCTCGCATCGCCCCGTCCGATCGAGAACTTCTCTCGGTCTGACCGAGAGATTTCCCCGCCTCCGCAAGTGCTACGCAACGTTGCAACTGCAACATTGCAATCCCGCACCGACCCCCGCATCCGCCCGTTATGACCGAAGCGCTCCCCCGCACCGCTCGCATCGCCCGCTCCGTTGCAGCCCGCACCGCTGCAGCCCCGCTCCCCAAGCGCCCGACCGAAGACTTTCCCCGCACCGACCAGCTCCGACCGAGAGCCCCGCTCCGCATCGCCCCCAAGCGCTGCACAGCCCCCGCTCGTAGTGTCTGACCGAGAGATTCTCTCGCACCGGCCATGTCTGACCGAGCGACGTTTGTCGCAACATCGCAACTCTCGCACCGCTTGCCACCGTGGGCCCCCAAGTTCTCCAGAGGTGTTGTGGGTCTCCCATTGGCCCCTAGCACTACTGTGGGTCCTACCTAGGTGTCTCTTCTTTGTGGATTTGCCGATTACGACGTAGCGATACGTCGTAGGCCGTCGTCACATGTTCTAGCTTTGGAATCTTGGTTCGTTGCTCTAGTTGCTGATTAGTCTATTCGATCGAATAATCTATTCTAGAATCTGGACTTGGAGCGCGTTCTTTTATTCCAACCCCTGGCGTCGCTACCCGATGCCAGTGTAGCTTTCGCGTCATGTTGAGGTAACGCTTTGCACCCTTAGGACCCTAACCACAGCCTGATAATCAAGACTAAAATTGATGTTTTTAAAGAGTTTTAAATGTTTTAGAATTCACTAATCAAGATTAATAAAATGGGAATGTAGGCAGGTGGACTTGTGCATGTAGGATAATTGTGACTTTGGACTCTTTGGACGGTGTTTCTCAGACGTTATACTTGCAGGCAAGTGAAACTTGCCAACTTTTGCTTAGGGCCATGTTTTAGGCCACTTCCTTGCTTTTAGCGTAAAAGAGACTAGACAGTGAAATGATAGCTGTCTAGACGCAACTTTAAGATCTAGCTTGACAACGAAGCTAGATCTGTCGCCCTGCCATGTCATTCATGCATTGATATCTGCCATGTTTAAATTCCTTATCTGTCCGCACTTAAATTGTTAACTGCCATGCATTGCATCCTACATGTCATCCAAGTTGAATATTGCATTCGTAGCACACGCTACAATACTTGTACATC
Source organism: Scilla litardierei (assembly GCA_030789695.1). Lineage (NCBI taxonomy): Eukaryota > Viridiplantae > Streptophyta > Magnoliopsida > Asparagales > Asparagaceae > Scilla > Scilla litardierei. The sequence goes on from CM061138.1 coordinate 174,954,987, forward strand.
CTTGTCCCGGCTAGGTGCACCCCTATGCCATCATGAAAAACACTTCCTGGCTCATGATCCAGAAGTGGGCCTCATGTGTTGGTCAAAAGCCAATGCCCGATACACGTGGAGGGGTAGGGATAAGCGATCACTTGAGCTTAGGAGTTGGCCCGCGCAGCCACTCTAGCCAAAAGACGTAATCTCTGTGCATGACGTGCTTACTAGACTTGTACTTGTCCTTGTGAATGTTTCTTGCAAAACTTGACATCCTTGCCATGATTTAAATTCCATGCTCGTACTTTACTTTACTTGTTGCACTCATGCTATAACTGCCATGTCATTGCATCATGCTAGAACTGCTAGGTTGCTTTACCTTCACTTTCAGTTTCCTTGCACAAGTCTCTTGTAGACTTGCTGACATGTGCCCCTTGCTCTTTTGGGTGTCACATGTTAGACCCTGAGCCAGAGACCGTAGCTGAGGACGAGGTGTTTGCTGACGCTGAGCCAGAGCCTACGTTTGACGAGGAGTTGGTGGACACCGGTGACAAGTCTTAGAGACTGATTTTAGTTTCTTTTGCTTTAGGTTGCTATTAGTTGTCGGTGCGTGACACCAATACTTTGCTTTTGTACTTTGTACTTTTGTTGTCCATGCTGGGGCCTCTTTTTAGACTCTTTTCTTTTAGCCTGGTGGCTTTTCTGTGATGTTGGAGTTTATTATTATGTATATTCTGAGATTCCTCTTTTGTCTCATTTTCTTAATATTATCTTTGTTTCGTTTCATGTTGCAAGGACCTGCTATTTAAAGTTGATTGACGCTTATCGGACTTGCAGCTTTGTAACTTCAAGTCTGAGCGGACCTCCTCACGCTTCGCCTCCATATTTTTGAGAAGCGGGGCGTGAAAAAGCTTCTTGAAAATACCATTTGTTAGAAGTTGTTTTGAAAGAATCAAAGAAAAGTGCATGTAAATTCTGGTTAAACATATCCGTGATGGAATTGTTCATAACATGAATGCATACTGCTCTCTATATAGGGTAAATTCCACAATACATACATTTCATCAGCACAATAATTACAATTTAGCATTTGAAGAGAAAATTTGCATTGATTTTGTTGATCCCATCATGTGTAGTGCTTTCTTAATTTTAGAAGCCAAAGGACTAAGGTCTAATAGCATGCTCTAATGCATGAAAGCTACTGACCATTTATTGCATGTTTGTGTATATTGCAGATACATCACGACATTATCTCCCGCTGCCAACTATAAAGAGTGTCATTGATTATATTACCTAGCAAAGTTGGTAAATGCAATTTTCAAATACATAACCCCCCCTACGATTTTGATTCTGCAATGAATGCTTCTTTAGAAAAATATTTTATATCCAACGACATTATTTTCTTAATTAAAATTTACGAGTTTATACTTCACGTCTATATTTAGTATTATCAGTTTATTACGCACACGCCTACATCAATACGTTGTCTCTGTTTTCAAAATTAATTTTTAGTGACTAGCAAATTGAACCAACTAATTGTAAATCTTTAGTTTCTACTAATTGTATTTTTTGGCATCTAAGCATATCCTGTTGACTCACTGTGCTTGACAAAAAAATCAGTTTTCTTCTCTTAAAAATGGGTTTAAACCACTCTTGAATTTAACCCCAATCTTGAATTTAAACTCAATGTGCTTGACAAAATTTAAACCCACTCTTGAAATAGGGTTCCAGTGGCATCTAAGCATATCTTGGTGACTCACTATGCTTAACAAAAGTCAATTTAAACTCATTCTTGATATAAAAATTTAAACCCACTCTTGACAGAAAAATTGTTGACAATGTGGCAGAGTGTTTTATGAGCTTCTGTGTTGAAGCTAATACTTTTTCTAAATATTAATGAGTATTTTTAGAGATCATTGGATGATTTTAGAGGTGATGATGTATATTTGCATTGATTCCTTAAGTAGCTTATCTTTAGGCTCTTGGGATACTTATTTTTCTTTGAAGGGGCAACAATATATTAACATGCTTTTCAATGTGAGTATTTTGATCATGTCAATGACTTAACCATCATGAACCACATTAGCAAGCAAGATGCTCTAAGCAAAATAAAATGGATATTGTTTCGGTGTGTTTTCTCACCACGGGTTGATAGTCTGGAGGTCCGGATGTCGTTGTTGTCATGTGAGACGGAGATGACCTTTGGGGTCGATTGGCGGCACGTTCACTCGAGCAGGAAGGCACGGATCCGTACTTCGGTGGGCCGAGTGGTAGCCGCGACAGGACAACAACTGACCGGTGCCCCGTTTACGGTTTGGGCGCGGTGTCGTTTTACCGCAAGTGCATGGTTAATGTAGGGTGTGGGTTTATCGAACTCAGGGAGGTGGATGGCTTGAATGGCTACTAGCCTCGCCTAGGTTGTGTGCTAGCTACGCGGACAATGTGGGTGGAAGTGTAGAAATAAAAGAAATAAATAAAAAGACACGAAATGAATCCCCGCTAATACGGGCTAGAGCACTCATGACACTTGGCATTTGACTTGACCCAGGGTGAGACATTGCCCCAAAAGGTGGTACCTAGCGTCCATGGCTCGAAATGAATCCCCGCTAATACGGGCTAGAGCACTCATGACACTTGGCATTTGACTTGACCCAGGGTGAGACATTGCCCCAAAAGGTGGTACCTAGCGTCCATGGCTCGATATTCCAGTCGATGCCTAGTACGCTAGGTCTACCTGGTTTCGGACGGTGGGCATTCCCATGTCCATTAACACCATCCGCAACCGGGAGCATTAAGGCCATAATGATAAATCCCAACATTTCATCCAAGCCGTTCCCACGCGAGAGGACTTGATGTCTACGCTAGGGGCGTGAGCTATGGCTAGGGGGTCATCCGCCAAGTTTATTCCCCCTTGGCCCGACGGTCAGAGGCAGTCTTTCTCCCGCCAATGACAATAAAACACCCCCGCGTAACCCTAATGGCCAAATAGGTCAAATGTGATTTCTAGCAATACATCGAGGCGGATCTTGACTGGACAAGACACCGGACCCCAATCCCCAACACAACTAGTGTGTTACCATACGAATTGGACTCAGATTACTAGAAATCCCCATTGACACATTTCATCGAACACATGCCATGCAACCAAGCCAAATGAAACAACCCAAGCATCAATCCTACTCTAACCTGTATTAGGGTTCATCAAGAGCTACTCAATGGTGAATAACATAAAAGAAAACAATAAAATGACAAACTCACATTCACCATTGAGCAAAATGAAAACAATTCAAAACAAAGGAAAATAAGAGAAATAAATACTTATCTTGAGTTTGAATCTTCAATCCATTACAAGACTTATTGATCAAAAGACCTAATCTAAACTAATCTAAGTCTCCCAAGAGAGAGGGGTAGAAAGCCCTAAAAAACTGAAGAAGCCCCCTTTTCAGTTGGCCAACACTGTGTATTTATAGTCCCCTTCGAAACCCTAATGGTTTGGGTCCAAACCCGTAGAAAAATTGCCACCCGATCGGTTGATGAGTCAACCAATCGGGTGAGAGCTTTGAAGATTTTCAACCGGTGCTGAGGCGAGCGGGTGGCATGACCGGGTCGTCGTTCGAGGAATTGTGGCTACAGGTGAACCGATCGGGTGATATTTCACTCGATCGGTTGGAATTCAGTGCAATTAGACAGAGAGTTCTGTCGGTTCACCCGATCGCTGAACTGATCGGGCTAGCTGCCGTTCTTCTTTAGTTGCCGTCCGGGTAGGATACGCGTGCATCAACCAATCGGGTGGCTGTGTCCACCCGATCGGTAGAGGGATGAAATATAGCAGTCTTCATCGTTTGACCCTCTGGATCACGCGTGACTCCTCCCATTTCTTCGGGGGCTCATGATATCTTCTTTAAACATCCCCAATGCTGGCAATCTCCTGCATTCGCACAAAAACATGAAGAAAGTGAAAAGATACAAAAAACACGAAAGAATGGGTATGAAACGATGAAAATCAACGGAAAATCACAAAGAAGACGTGCGTGAATATATAGAATATTAACGCTCGTCAAAATCCCCCAAGCTGAACCCTTCCTCGTCCTCGAGGAAGTCGAGTGAGAGTAGGAGCTCGGATGGCAAAATAGAGAGAAAGAGACGGAAAGAGAAAACTCCTAGATCGCCTATCAGAGCCAACAAAATCAAACATGCCACACTAAGAAAGCATACGACAAAACACAACACCAAACCAAGGAATGTGAGTCCAAACAAGTGTCGTGGGCCCACGCAGTGAAGCGCGAGTGAGTGTGGTCATGCGCTAGCAGACGGTGTCGCTATCTACATTGTGCAATAAGGCTCCATATACACATACCCAAAGAAAGACTCTTATATCGATTAAATTTGAAATTGCGATGAATATTAGCTCAAGCATGCATGATAAGGGTATAAGAATAGAAGCGTATCATGCATCGGGGATTCCATAGCTAGGGACAAGGAAATCACCACACTATAGCCTAGATAATCGCTAGAAGGTCCCTATGCCAAGTGTTTTCGAAAACGATGGAGGTTGAGAAGGTGTGGAGTAGAACACTCGGTGCAAATTCGCGCCTTGCATTTATTATCGGTAGATAGGAAATATTCACACTGGAAATTTTTGGGTTTTGGGTATTTGTATTTTTTTTGGATTTTTGGCTATACATATTTTTTTTCCTTTCTATTTTATTTTTTTATTTTTTATTTTTGGGTTTTTCTTTTCTTTCTTTTTGGATTTTGGGATATATACATGTGTACTCTCCCAAGTGGGAGAACGGTACACGACGAGGGGATTTGCACCAAGTAAAATAAAAAAAGAAATCGGATTCTAAACACTTGGGCAAAGGAAATGTTTCTCGCAAATTAGAGCATAAGCTAAATGGGTTATCCTAGTCCTTGTTTGTGGAATCCCGACACATGCGAATTGAAGCATACGATATAAACATATAACATGCATATAGAAGCAGACAGTAGAAGCAAATACTGCACATTCAAATCGAAGCATGAAAATCTAGGGGTCAACCAAGGATAGGTATATAAATCAACATCACAAAGTAGAAGCACACAATAAGCTAGTCACGACACACGACTCACATAGAAGCATAGTGAACCCACGAAGCATGAAATGCAATATGACTTGGCTTCCTAGGGTTAGTGAATGTGATCATCGTAGCTATGCTAAGTGTGTGTGTGTGTGTGTGTGTGTTTCAGTGGCAATTCATCATATGTGGTCATCTCTAGGAGAGAGAGAGAACAAAAGATGAGAAGAAAAAGAAAAAACACGATGGAAAACGACTCAAAAACGAAGAAAACCGACACAAATGACGCACGAAGTTTGACTCCCCCAAGCTGAAACTTGCATTGCCCTCAATGCAATAATAGTTTATACGGTAGGGCAAAGAAAATGGGGGGGTGCGCACCGACAAAAAAATGAAAAACACGAAAAACACACGAAGGAAACTGGAAAATAAAGAAAAAGAAACATACAAAATAAAAGATATAAAATGCAACGAAGGACTCAAAGACACAAACACACGACAACGACACACGAAAACATGCACACAAAAGTCGATTTTCCCCAAGCTAAACATGACAATGCTAGCAAAATGATATGATCAATGGTGATGTAGAAATATTCTAGGGGAAAAATCAGAAAAGAAAGAAATCAGAATGCAGGAGAGACAGTGTGCTTATTCTCCTCGGAAGGGGATGTGGGGTGTGGGCGGTAGAAGTGATAGAAGGGCACGACATGATGGGTTATTATGATGCAAAAGCAAATCTTAGATACGCTCCCCTCGCTAATGTGAGGAGACGAGATTATTCAAATCTAAACTAGAAAGCTGTAAATTTTTACACTACTGGATTAGGATACACCTGAGCATAGGCGGATCCAAGATCTGAAGTGGGGCAGGTAGCTGCTCTAACTGCTCCTTCTGTGGCTCCGCCAAAAGCGCTATGCCACGTGTGCCAATGGACCCAAGCAATGCACCTCCAAGCATCCCTCGTAGGTGTCCACCTGTGACCTGCAAAGGACGAGGTGCATTAGTCCATGGCAAGAAATTATTTCCCAAAATGAATGTATCCCAGAGATAATCGTCAACATGAGATGTAAAAATAATAAAAGGGTGACGAATACTCCCCGAGAATGGGTCGCTATCCTCTGTACTAGCGACGACCAAATCCTCGCTCTCTATGAGAAGTGGCTCTCCAGGTGGTGTCACACCGTAGCATACCTCAAGGGAAGTAGATCCTGTGTCATGTGAGAGATATGGTATGTCAAATATATATGAGTCTAAAGAAATAGGAAGTGAAAAGCGAGACTCAAAAGTGGAGTGAGAGTGAGTATGAAAATCTCCCTGAATAGGGGCAATATGCTCAAGTAGATGCTCAGTCGCAGAAGAAGTGGAGAGAGACGGTAAAGGTAGATGTGACTCGGGCTCCATGGAGTGGACCATCGTATCCAAGCCCTCATGCACATCCTCCTCGACGATATGCTCATGCTTCACCATCTGCCCGATGTCCTGAATGACATCCTCGTGGTTGACCACCGACCAAGGAAGAAGCAACAACAGAGATGACAGTGGAGGTGGATGTGGAGCGGACCACTCGTATGTTGTCGTGGTGTTTGTGTCCTCACACACATCCTCCTCGCCGGTATGCATAAGCTCTGTGGTCTCCTCGATGCCCTCGTAGGACCCATGTGGGGTATCCAAATCAAGATGAGAAGTCTCTCCCACAAATCCTAGAGACATCTCCCCATCCTCACTATCACCATCAAAAAATGCTTCGTCATCCAAGTGGTAGTGTTGGAAAAATGGAGTATCGGCATAAGATTTGTCTATGGGGGCTGATGAGATGGTGGTCTCAACCATGAAAGTGGGTATATTCTCTCCTTCATCCTCTTTCATCCCTTCTCCTTCATCCCCTCTCCTCGGTGTAGGCTCGGTGATTGGTACCATGAAGTTTTGTAATAATTGGCCTTGGTTAAACATGGCACTTTCAAGGAGAGACATGTGGCTTGATTATTCTTGTGTACGTGGAGGGATATAAGGTTGAGGAAATGGATGGGAGGTGTTTGGGCTAAGGTTGTGGAAAAATGTTTGGCCTTGGTGTAGGGGGAGGCTCTTAAGCGTAAATAGGCAATCATAATACATGTGCCCTGCCATCCCACAAGTCTCACAAACCACAACTGAATAAGGATCGTATCCTCCCATCTGAGCATCAAAATTTGATCTCCACATGGTTATAGCAAAGATACCTGGACAACAAAAATAAGAAAACTAGAGAGGAGCGTCAATAGTACAAGAGAATAAGAAAAAGATAATATAATGGTGGGAGAAAAAATTTCTCGGTTATTGTATTTGTTTTTTTATGTGCGTAGTCTAACGAACCCAAGCTAATATCAAATCAAACGCCTCCTCGGCAACGACGCCAAAAACTTGACCGGCGCACCGTTTACGGTTTGGGCGCGGTGTCGTTTTACCGCAAGTGCATGGTTAGTGTAGGGTGCGGGTTTATCGAACTCAGGGAGGTGGATGGCTTGAATGGCTACTAGCCTCGCCTAGGTTGTGTGCTAGCTACGCGGACAATATAGGTGGAAGTGTAGAAATAAAAGAAAGAAATAAAAAGACACGAAATGAATCCCCGCTAACACGGGCTAGAGCACTCATGACACTTGGCATTTGACTTGACCCAGGGTGAGACATTGCCCCAAAAGGTGGTACCTAGCGTCCATGGCTCGATATTCCGGTTGATGCCTAGTACGCTAGGTCTACCCGATTTCGGATGGTGGGCATTCCCATGTCCATTAACACCATCCGCAACCGGGAGCATTAAGGCCACAATGATAAATCCCAACATTTCGTCCAAGCCATTCCCAAGTGCGAGGACTTGATGTCTACGCTAGGGGCGTGAGCTATGGCTAGGGGGTCAACCGCCAAGTTTATTCCCCTTTGGCCCGACGGTCAGAGGCGGTCTTTCTCCCGCCAATGACAATAAAACACCCCCGCGTAACCCTAATGGCCAAATAGGTCGAATGTGATTTCTAGCAATACATCGAGGCGGATCTTGACTGGACAAGACACCTGACCCCAATCCCCAACACAACTAGTGTGTTACCATACGAATTGGACTCAGATTACTAGAAATCCCCATTGACACATTGCATCGAACACATGCCATGCAACCAAGCCAAATGAAACAACCCAAGCATCAATCCTACTCTAACCCGTATTAGGGTTCATCAAGAGCTACTCAATGGTGAATAACATAAAAGAAAACAATAAAAATGACAAACTCACATTCACCATTGAGCAAAATGAAAACAATTCAAAACAAAGGAAAATAAGAGAAAGAAATACTTATCTTGAGTTTGAATCTTCAATCCATTACAAGACTTATTGATCAAAAGACCTAATCTAAACTAATCTAAGTCTCCCAAGAGAGAGGGGTAGAAAGCCCTAAAAAACTGAAGAAGCCCCCTTTTCAGTCGGCCAACACCGTGTATTTATAGTCTCCTTCGAAACCCTAATGGTTCGGGTCCAAACCAGCAGAAAAATCGCCACCCGATCGGTTGATGAGTCAACCGATCGGGTGAGATCTTTGAAGATTTTCAACCGGCGCTGCGGCGAGCGGGTGGCATGACCGGGTCGTCGTTCAAGGAATTGCGGCTACAGGTGAACCGATCGGGTGATATTTCACCCGATCGGTTGGAATTCAGTGCAATTAGACAGAGAGTTCTGTCGGTTCACCCGATCGCTAAACCGATCGTGCTAGCTGCCGCTCTTCTTTAGTTGCCGTCTGGGTAGGATACGCGTGTAATGCCCTGCTAAGCTACTGCACAAGTACTAGAGGGGGGGTGAATAATACTTTAAAATAATTAAGAGGATAATTCCTAATTATCTTGCAATCTCTACCAATTAATGCAGAAATGCGGAATAGTAAATAATCGACAACAAATAAGACAATCGCAAACAAGCAATATTACTGGGTTCGGATCCACCCAAGTCTCCCCGACTTGTTCCCGGTGATCCTACGTCCCAACCACCCGGATCCCCTCCGGATACTTGAGTTAGAAACCCTAACTCAAGATTTCCACTATGAAATACTTGTGAAGAACCTTCACCAAGTCAAATCATACACAAAGGAAATTGTGATTCCCACAACCCGGGATCACAAACACACTCTCACAACCGAGAGTGAACACTTACAATATGAAAGTAAATGAAATAGAAATTCTTACCGACAAAATCCTATGCCTTGAGTAAAACTTACGATTTAGGGAAAAACGGATTTTGGGGTAGATGAAGAGGCACCAAACCCTAGCTCCAAGATGTAGATCAACGATGGAGAGCTATGAGGTTGTTGGTGACCTAGAATCAAGCACTTGGCTTGGAAGGCTCACAATCAATGAATCTCTCTTTTGAAATAAGAGTGAGAAGAGATTCAAGATTGGAAAGAAAGAGCTTTGAATGAGGAATGAATGCTTTCTCTTTGATCTCTAAACTTCTCTTAATATCAGCCTTGAGTGCAATCAATGCAGCACTCCAAGTATATATAGGTTAGAGGAAAGAGAGAGAGAGAAATGTTTCAATTAATGCTCCAACGGCTCTATTCTGAACCAAACTAGTCGGTCAAAGAACAACCACTGACCGACTAGTTCATCAACTAGTCGGTCGGTCAATCAACATGAACCGACTAAGTGGTGAACAGGGAATAGGTCTATGTTCAGACAAACAGAACTAGTCGGTCAAAGAACACTTGCCAACCGACTAGTTTCATAACTAGTCGGTCGGTGAGTGAACTTAGACCGACTAAGAGATAAAACAAATAGTCTGAGTACAAATTGATTTAGTCAGTCCAAGAACAAAAGTTCACCGACTAGTTCATCAACTAGTCGGTCGCCAAATGAACATAGACCGACTAATGATAGACAGTAACTTGGCATGTACAGGGAAAGCTCAACTAGTCGGTCTAAGAAGCATCAATGACCGACTAGTTCACAAACTAGTCGGTCGGTGAGTCAACGTAGACCGACTAACTGTAAACAGTAAAGAGCTTAGAATTGATAAGGCAAACTAGTCGGTCCAAGAAGCATTGCCGACCGACTAGATCACCATCTAGTCGGTTGGTTCTTCTTCTTGAACCAACTAACATGCACAAGAAGTCGCGAAACGAAGCGCGATGCTTCGGGAAAGTTAGTATGGACTTCTTACAAGTTCCTAGTTTTAAGATAGGAGCGATATGAAGATTAAAATGTAAGACCTACTCAAGGCTTAACATTCTACGAAACGAAGCTAAAAGACAATAAATAAAACTTGACGAACCGTCCTCGAAAGCTTCGATCCGAATCTTCATGACTTCTAAAATGGTCCAAAAGCTTCAACGAAGCTTTAAGCATACGATCACATGCTTTGAGAAGTCTCGAGACGTCGCTTTGGATGTTCACATGAATTTGGCGACGATCTCCATAATTGCGCTCACAAAGAGTTAGTTCACGATATATTTATGTTTGTTCATCATCCAAAACCAAATCCGGGGAGTCCAATATCCAACATTCTCCCCCTTTTTGGTGATGACAAACCAACATAAATAATAATAAAAAATAATGATTCAAATGTAATTTACTTACTCCCCCTGCATTGATGACAAGTTAATTCCAAAATGAATAATAATAATACGCATCAAGCAGACGAGTAAAGTATAAAAATGAGAATCCATTATTGAAATATCGGATTTGAAATCCAATTTTTATATCTTAACATCCCCTGAATCTAACATATCAAATTAGATTCTTGGAAAATGCTTAAATTATCATTTAGCACATGTCATTATCATATCTCTCCCCCTTTGGCATAAGCAAAAAAAGTGGGAGGAGATCAACGACAACAACAATGACTTCAAATAAAAGCATGGGAGTCACAGAATAAGACTACGGTCCAAATGCCACCAAAGGGAAATACCAATTAAATCAAAGCGTGTCGATGAGACCAAAGTCGAAAATCGATAAATAAAATCATCAAAACTCAAATTAATTTTACGAATTGAGTTATGGAATATACTCTCCAATATCAACATTCTTGGTTAATTTAGTGCATGGAAAACAATTCTATGTTTCCATAAAATGAATTCTATTTAACCAAGTATTATCGTCGAGCGACGAAATCAAACATCAGAGACATATAAAATATTAAATGTGCACATCATAATGAAATGTCAACATCGATGTATATATATAAACTAGTCATAACCCGTGCCCGCGGGCACGGTTCATTTAAGATTTTCCCCCGCGAAATCTTTGTTCCCCAAAAAATTCTTTCTACAGCCAAAATTGTGCGGAACAAATTAGCGTAAAAATATTTAGCGACGCGGTCGCTCCCTATTTTATAGAATAGATGTATGTATATGTATGTATGTATATGTATATATGTATGTATATACTCTTGTCCAAATTCTCTTATCCAATTTCTCTTGTCCAAATTTCTCTTGATAACATCCCTAATTTATAGAATAGATGTATGTATATTATGTATGTATAGGTATATATGTATGTGTATATATGTATGTATAGTCATAACCCGTGCCCGCGGGCACGGTTCATTTAAGATTTTCCCCCGCAAAATTTTTGTTCTCCGAAAAATTATTTCCACAACCAAAATTACACGGAACAACAAATTAAGGAAAAAATATTTAGCAACACATGTGCCTTCTGTGTGGAACAACAAATTCAGCGCAGGCGCCTTCGGCACGGAACAACAAATTAGCGTAAAAAAATCGCCGCGGGGCGCGAGCGCCTTCGGCACGGTGGGACCCGCGGTGGGGCAGAGATCATTCGATCTGAATCATTAAGTGCAAGTTAAAGTTTTTTCCCAAATGCATTACTTGCGTGCACTCTGCTATTCTACAGAAACTTTCATTCCCCAAAAATTTTCTTTTCCAAGAGAAACTTTCATTTCCCCAGAAATGTTTTCTACTTTGTTGCACAACCACACACAAACACCGAATCGACGCTACATGGTTGGCACATAAGAAAATACTAAAAACCATTCCAAAATAAACGGATCAGGTCCTACATAATACGAATGCAAGGTTGCATTGTCTATGTTACCTAGTTCGTTTGACATTTAAATGCCTATTAGTATTCCAAAATCAGCATAAAAGCATACCAATCTAATATGTGAAACATATAAGAACTTTAATCCATTCATTCAAAAATTGAAACACAAAATTTAAAAAAAATTTAGCAAAAAAGACTGTCAAAATATATAAACATTAATAATCATGGTAATATCAGTTTCCAATAAGATTTTTGTTTATCAGCATATCCAATAACAATGCAGGATTTGTTCCAAAATTTAACCAATAATCGTAGTCAATATCACAAAAAACACATAACAAACAACCACAAATATAACAATTAATTATCAACCACACACGAACTCTATAATGTCTCAAACATTTGGGTTAGGGCAATATTTAAATGCCTTTAAGCATTCCCAAATCAACATAAAGCATAACAATCTAATATGTGAACTATAGAAGAACTTTGATCCATTCAATCAAACATTGAAACTTGTGTCACTAAATTTAACAAATAATAAGAAAAAAGACTTTCAAAAAATATAAACATTAATAATCAAGGTAATACCATTTACCAATAACATTTTTTATTTGTCGGTACATCCAACAACAAAGCATGACCAGTTTCAAAATTTCACCAATAATCACACAGTCAATATCCCCACAAAAACATAACAAACAGCCACAAATATGAAAAAATGAAGACACATAGATAGATGAACAGTGTGAGGGTTCGAATCGCCAAATCCCTGGTAGTTGACAGTATATGAGCTCAAACACTGGTGGTAGGCGCGTGTTGACAGAGCTTCTAAAAACCAAATTCGAGGATACCGATTCATCAGCAACGTCTTCCATACCCTGCATGGAATCAACCAACGATTCAAATTTAAAAATAACGCACATGAAAACCAATGACAACATAAAGTAGTCTGTAGTTTTGATATGTATAGTACACGCATATCATTCACACAACAAATTCTACCATAGTACACGTAAAATGACAATAATACAGAAAAATGTATGACACCCCCAACACGACATGCCCACTCCTAAGCAATAGTTTCATTATTGCACATCATCAATTTTACAGGTCAGATACACCCCTTAACAAATCTATTAGGAGAAATGCATGCATATAACTGACTCGTCACAATTCCATATAAGTATATAACCATAGTCGGTTATGTTATGTGCAAAAATGGTAGCCTCTTCAACTGAATCTCTGTCAACTTAGGTGCAATGTTGCTTCAGAGAGCTAATCTAAGAAAAATAAATAGAATACGGTAGTGGTACACTTTCAAATGATAGCAAGAACTTACCCAGTAATTAGTAATCCAATTCAAAAAATAATTTAACCTAGAACAAAACGGACTTAAAAGATAATTGACCGACTCAAAGTAACATCAACATTGGACCTTACACACTTGAATGTGATGTGTGGACTCTTGTCTCCAGATAGAATGAGTTCCACTCTGAACCAAGGTGATGTATTCTCCCTCCTTGATGAATTTCCCTTTCTGTTTTGAGTCAATAAAAAACAAAGTTCAGAAGAAGTCAATGTATGCGCATGGAAGCTTTTGTTTATGACGATACTTCACAAATTTCCATCTATTGTAACTCATGTGACTCAAAATATGAAATGAAGGATATCATGCATGAATTTGCAAATAAGATTCTCTTCTGCCTACCCATGGGGTCATCCTTTTGTCTGTTAGGATAGGTGTGTAATACTTTTTTCCCTGTTTTTTTGCGGGCGGGATTCAAGCAGTATATCAATCATGAATGTCATGCGACTTGATGCATATCAATGCATAAGAGCTGCCCCCTCCTCACATCTTTGAATACTCAGCCCCCCTCTCGCTCTCATTTTGATCTCTCATTGATTTTTTCGCCTTTCTCTGCATATATTTTTTTCAAGGAAGGTAATATTGCACTTATTGTGAGTGTCAACGCAAAGGGGAACACGTCCACTTTATTGCTTGCAAGACTCCCTTTGAATTTCACAATGGATGAACCATCTATGCAATTCAGACGGTGCATGCAAGTGAAAGGACTGGTGGATGGCTTGCATGGATTTTGTTGCTTGGTATACTTATTTATTTAAGTTTTTATGTAATTTGATATAGAAATAAAACAAAAGAACTGATAATTTATGTAAGCGATCATATACCTTGATAGATTGATGGGAAGATGCACCCAAGATATAATCTGGTGGCTATCAAGTCCTGGATTAATCTTCTGTTGTATCATTTTTGTATGTATTTTTGGATAATAATGTAGAAAAAGGTCAAAATCAATATTCTCACTCATCATCGATCTAGTAAGAATAGTCTGATCCCTTCCTATAGACAGAGTTCTAGTTCACAGAAAAAACTAAAAACTAAAAATATTCAAATAAAGAGCTATTTTCTAAAAACTCTATATTTAAATTTGAGAAATTTTCAACTTTTTTGGGGTACTCATTTGGGCACCCATATCGTTTTTACGATGATTTTCAAAGGGTCTTCACAAAAATCTATGTCAGGTTTATAAGACCCCCAAGGGTTTTTTCTTGATATTGTGCTGGCAATCTTTATGCACTCAATAGTATTCTTTGAAACTTTGGTTCAAAAAATGGCTTCTTTTGTGCTGTAGGATTATTATTATTATTATTTATTTTATTTTATTTTTCTATTTGGAGAATTTTTTAAAGGTTTGGGGGAGGAAGGGGGTGGTTGGTCCTATGGTTAAAGAGATACATCATGAACTTCAAATTTATATTTGAAATTACTTTCCAAATTCTGTGATTTTATGAACTTTTAGGATTCACTTAACCATCCAAATTTATTGTGTAAGATCAATTTTTCCAAAAAAATAAAAGTACAGTAATTAAAGTAACAAATAAAAACTCATACTATTAAATAATTAGAACCTACCATCAAATGGTTTATCGCTCTGGAGAAGGTCTCCTCTGTATCCTCGGAAAATGGCATATGTATAGGCAGTACACCATGGTATAGTGCCAACCTCTGCTTAACCCTTTCCCTTTCCCTGTTAAGAATGTTTTGCTCTTATTAGTAGAGAAAAATAATTCAAGATTAAATATCTCAAACTCATTCCAATAAGCATGCATTTGAGAAGAATAATTGCATAGTAGTGATAACATATGTTCTCTCCATTTACTGGAACATTAACGACTCAGAAACTACCCATGGTTTAAAATTATTGAAAATGATACTTAAAGAACTTACTCAATTGTAAATGCAAAAATCGTAGATGAAGGACGACAGTGGCTTAGCCGTATAGCCTTGGAACCCGTTCTTGTGAAGACAATTATCGGTGTTGAAAGGATATTAGACATCATGGTTGAATGGGACGCAAACATTGCACTCATATGGCTTTAACAAAACTATCCACCATAAATATCATTTAAGAAAGTGGAAATAATATGATTATAATAATTGCAATGGATATGTGAAAATCTTATGACTTCAAACACTTTTTATCACTTTAACCTTCTCAGATGACACTCCAGAATCAGTACACAGTAAGAAGAAAAAATATGGATACATGGCATAACATTTATTACACTGGTCTAAAGATCATACAACTTGGGCAACAAATCGAACGACTAAAATTAGACGGAGAAATCTGACTAAATTTCTGGATTAGTATAGATACCTAAACAGCAGTTGAAAGAAATGGATGAGTAGTGTTGCCTGAAATTGTTGATTCGGTCCTCAATGCCACAGTATGCATCACATTGACAGCTTTCAACAGATACCTAAATCCAAGTATCAGTATTTCAGCATGCTTTATCATAGAAAAGCATAAATATACTTCAATAATGCAGAGACTTTAACATGTGTAAATGTTACTGAGTTCAATTTGGGTCTAAGTTCATGCTATTGTTAATTTTGGTTATAAAAAGGGATGTTCTTGGTGCATGATACCAAGATAAAGAATGCAAGGTGGCCCTGAAGTCATAGTTGTACAGTTTCTTTTTATTGACAATGTATTTGCACAATCGCTATGTTACTTAAAAAGGAAAAAAATAAATAAAAGCACATGCCTTTCAATAGATGATGCCTCATCCTACTTGTTCATGTTTGGTAACTGTTCAGACTTCCGGAAAAATTCATATGCTTCTTCCAAACATCTGCCTTCAGTAGACTTATAAAAGCACGGGTATTTTCTAGTAGACTTATAAATTAGAAGTTAAGATAATGGATGCTATGATTGATATAGCAACATCAAATATATAAACCTTGCCCAAAGAAAAAGACAGAATTCAAAACTAATGCATGTGCCGTAGTTTACTGATATGTATACTTCAAGCTAACGCTAATCGAAGACACAACACCAACTACTACATGGAAAATTATAAACACTACTGCTAACCTCATCGAATGCTTGCCCAGAATCCTTGCGAAAAATAGGATGGTTGGCCAGAAACTGCTGCTAACCTCATCAGATGCTTGCCAAGAATCTTGAATATGTATTTCAAGAGAAGCTTAACAAAAGAATTAAAATAGGACAGTTGGCTCCCAGATTGGAGATGAGTGCAAGTAGAACATACCAGAAAACTCACTTTCAGCTGCCGGCCATGTAATTCAGAATCATTTCGTTGGAGAGCTTCTTGAACAGCTTCAACCTCCAAAAATTCGACATAAGAAAATCCCTTGGGTTGACCAAACTTGTCGGTGAGAATGATAACCATGTTCACTGTCCCACAAGCCTGGAAGTGCTGTTGTACTTCTTCAGGGGTGCATGAGTAATCCACCTGCAATTCCATGAAAGAAATTGTGATGTGAATACAAATTTTATTCATCATGTTTGTGGTAGAAATGTATTTATTCTAAGATAAATGCAATGCAGATACAGATCTTACACATTATGTCGGTGGTAGAACGTATTTACTCATTAGCATGAGGAAAAAAGTTGGTGTGTTTGACACAAACTATCATGTTGGTTTGTTTTGAAAACCTCTTAGGTAAATTACAACAGTTACTCCATGCTACTCATAAACAAAAGGTAACATATCACTCACCCATCTCCATCAAACCTAAACATGAAAGGGAGAAAAATATAAATAAATACATTATCTTGAGAATTGTACTCATAAACGTGGTAACCTAAACTGAAAAATCGCAAAAAAAGTAAATGTTTAAAACCCTCAATTCGTACGATGGGCACATGAAAATTTTAACTGGAAAATTTTATATACATGTATATATATAATGCATATACGTAATGCAAATTTTTTTTCCAATTATTTTTCCAGACATAGTTTTTGCAAATTTATTTGTATCAACATTATATTCAACTGGAAACTATGCCTAGAAACTAAATGATGATATGCATTTACCACTCTCCTAGTTTACCACATGACCCATATTGTATATACTTCTGGATGATGATAGGCATCAAAAAATGATGGCACCAAATAAGCAAGACTGAGTTCCACAACTCACAAGTATTTTGCTGCTGAAAGTACTTAAAGCATCTTGCCTATGATATGCAACTCTGTATTCTTGATATTGATAGCATAATAAATTCTAGAGGTATAGAGACTATAAACTGAATATCCTCTCGTTCAGACTTGTTTGCAATGGCAAATTGCTGTATAAATTATCCTTCAACCACAATGGCCAACTACTATATAAACTTCACAGGTACTGGAGTCATCATATAGATGGCATTCCCGTATAAGCAACTATCGCTAACTGACAAACACATGAAACATTAACCTTAATGATTTTGTAACAGAATAACATAGTTATGCACAACCAGATAATGCAAATCAATATCAAAACCTTTACTGGCATTACCCACATAATAAATTAGGAGAATTAGGAGGCTTGCGCAGCGTGTGCTAGCTCACACATTCCTGAGTAGGCAAATGCAAAGATTTGCAATCATTTAATCAAAAAGATGTATATCCATCATCAATCGGATTCTTATATGCATTAGACATGACATCAATGACCCCAAAATCAGTCCACCAAAATCAGATATCGGTTGTAGTTCACCTATGCCATTTGGCTCCAAGTGCACAATTTTCACATCTATGACAGGATTGCAATTAGCATCGGCATTTGAATCCAGCTCAATAGCTCCCACTAATTAAACCAAATATACGGTAAACGTGCAGTACTTTCTCAACAATACGCAAAAGTCGACACTCGTTTTAAAACCCTCTTAGCTAAATTACAACAGTCACTGCCTGCTACTCATAAACAAAAGGTAACATATCACTCACCCATCTCCATCAAACCTAAACATGAAAGCACCTTTAGACTTTGGTCTTTCCACCAAAGGATATACGGCACTTAAGGCCATAGCTTTTAATAGGAAAAAAACCATTTTAATATTGCACTGAAATTTTCAGATTTCTTCTCACAAAGATAAAAGAAAAAAGGAAAAAGGAAAAGGGGGGAAAAACTTAGAAGCAAGATTTTACA
>CM061138.1:174973998-175078998 GCA_030789695.1 Scilla litardierei
CGCAAGGATAGAAAGTTGAAGTTGCAGGAAAAGATGAAGTCCTACCTAAAGCAAGACGAGCCAAAGAAGAAGGCTATTGCTTTCAAGGCCACTCCATCAACTTCCACATCGACCGATGATGAAAACTCGGAAGACGAGTTGGACTTGGAGTCCATGGCTCTCATGGCCAAGAAGTTCAACCGGTTCTTCCGGAAAGGTAACTTCAAAAACAAATCGAAGTTTAATTCTTCTAACGCTTCCTCTCCTTTGTGTTTCAAATGCAACAAGCCAGGACACATGAAAGCGGATTGTCCTCAAAACAAGCACAAGGAGAAGTGGAAGGCGCCGAAGTTCGACAAGTCCAAGAAGTACAAGAAAGGGTACAAAAGGGGGCTTGTTGGGACATTCACCGACTCCGAGGATTCCTCTAGCGGAGAGTCGGATGATGATCAAGTGGAGCAAGTACACATGTGCTTCATGGCTAGAGAGGAGCAAGATAAAGATTCCTCTTCCGATGATAGCGACAACGAAGGCGATGAGGTAACCATGGATGACCTTAGAAATGCTAATGAGCAATTATGGTCTAAATACACTAAATTAGTAAATAGGTATACTAAAGTAAAAGATGATTTAGCTAGCATCCAAACCTCGCCTAAAACTATCATCACCAACAACGACACCGTTGTTGAAGAGTTGAAGAATGAGATTGTTAATCTCAAGACTCAACTTGAACATGTTAGCATTGAGGATCCGGAAGAACACAAGATAACGGATTTGACTTCTCAAAACTCGACTTTGAGTATTGAGAATGAGAATCTCAAATCTCGTGTTTATGTGCTCACATCGCAAGTATCCACTTTGGATGCTTCTATGCGTTCTCTCACCGAGAAATATGAGTGCACATTAGGCCGAATTAATAAATTCAATAAGGGTAAGGACCATTTGGATAAAATCCTAAGTGACTTACTTCCGGCCAATCACCACATTGGCATGGGGTATACGATGGGAAATTCATCCAAAGCGGCCACTACTTTTGTTAGGCCAACTTCCGATGCCTCAACGAGTGGTAGCAAACACTCTATTGGTAGTTCATCTACCAATTGTGCTTCCACCTCGTACACACCTTCATTTGGAAAGAAACCCACTTTGGGTGGACCTCCAAATAAGGGTCATGCTTACATGTACACGAATACCATGCCACGTAGGAACACACGTCCTACTCCACCGGCTCACACATATGATGATTTCTATGCTACACATCCACGGACACGTGCACACCATGTGAGACACCCTCACGCACGTGTTCCTCCACATGCATATGTACACCCACATCATCGTATGAATAATTATCCACATGCACCATTTCATCATGTTCCTTATGCCTATCCACGACATGCATCACGTAGAAATCAACAACGCATGCATACACCCAATAGGAGTAGGGCTCCCAAAACTTTCAAGATTTGGAGCCCAAAGGACACAAGCATGGATGAAAAACAAGTCTACATGAATGATTATTTTATGAATGTAGTGTATAATAGTAATTATGTGGGGAAGTCTAAGTCCAATTGGACTTGGCTTCCAAAGGTCTAATCTTTTGGACCCAATGACCTTGGGTACCATGATACGATATTTTCTATCTTTAGGTACTCAAGAAAAAGAAACGGAGCAACAAATTTAATTTTAGCTCCAAGAGGAATTGGATACTCGATAGCGGGTGTTCAAAACACTTGATGGGTGACGCTCAATTGCTCTCCGGAGTGGTTCCCATTGCAAATGGAAACCGGGTAGTCTTTGGAGGCAACGAGAGCAGAACCATCATAGGTATTGGTAAAGTGGGTAATCCTTCTAAACCTCTTATAAATGATGTTTACCTTGTTAAAGGATTAAACCACAATCTCATTTCAATAAGCCAACTTTGTGACAAAGGTTACAAAGTTAGCTTTGCGAAAGGAATGTGCCAAATTTTAAGAAAAGATAATAATGAATTATTATTTTCCAGCACACGCCATAAGGATATATACATCCTAGATCTTCCAAGATCACATGAACAATGTCTCATTGCCAACACAAGTGAACAACACTTATGGCATCGACGTTTTGGTCATGTGAACTTTGGAACACTATTTAAGCTTTCCAAGTTAAATTCTATTAGAGGCTTCCCTAAGCTAGTCTTTCAAAAGAAAAGCTTTTGTGACTCGTGTCAACGAGGCAAGCTTCCAAAATCGTCTTTTAAACCTAAGAAAAGCATTTCTTCTAAGCGGCCATTAGAGTTATTACATCTAGATTTATTTGGGCCAACTAGAGTTGCTTCATTAGGAAATGCACGATATGGACTTGTCATCGTTGATGACTTTTCTAGGTTTACTTGGGTATTTTCATTATGTAATAAAAATGATGCTTTTGAAAACTTCATAATTTTTGTTAAGAAAGTACAAAATCTCATTGGAACCACCATTGTCACTATTCGTAGTGATCATGGAGGGGAATTTGAGAATGAGCCTTTTGAGACATTTTGTGATGAAGTTGGTATTACACACACCTTTTCATTCCCTCGCGCACCTCCTCAAAATGGTGTTGTTGAGAGAAAGAATAGGACGCTAGTGGAGTGTGCTCGCATTATGCTTGATGATAGCCAACTTGGCCATCAATTTTGGGTGGAAGCGGTACACACCGCTTGCTATGTGTTTAATAGAATACTTTTGAGGCCCGGCACTAAACAAACTTGTTATGAATTGTTGTTTGGTAGGAAGCCTCAAGTTAAACATTTTCGTGTTTTTGGTTCAAAATGTTTTATTAAAAACACATATGGTAGTTTGGACAAATTCGATCCAAGATCCGATGAGGGGATTTTTGTTGGGTATTCCTCACGTAGCAAAGCCTACCGGATATACAACAAACGAACCTCAACGATCGAGGAATCACTTCATGTTTCATTTAATGAAGGATTTTTTCCAACTAGAATTACTAATGATGATGACTCCATGGATGTCTTATGTGATTCAATTAGTAATTCTAACTCTATTGATTCTATTGATTCTATTGATTCTATTGATTCTATTGATACTAACCCGACTAATGAAGTTTTTGAGAATGTTCCTAGTGATCAAGGAATTCCCAAACGGCTTCATACCGTTCGTGACCATCCTCATGAGCAAGTCATTAGCAATATCCATGATAATGTCAAGACGAGATCTCAAGTCAACCACTTCGCTCATTGTGCCTTTGCCTCCTCGATAGAGCCAAAGAATGTTAATGAAGCGTGCGAGATGGTGCTTGGATCCTAGCCATGGAGGAGGAACTCATTCAATTCGAGAGGAATGAAGTTTGGGAGCTTGTTCCATTACCTTCGAAGAACCACACCGTCATAGGGATAAAGTGGATCTTCAAGAACAAGACCGACAAAAACCAAGTCGTCATCCGGAACAAAGCTCGGTTAGTAGCTCAAGGCTATCGGTAAGAGGAAGGTATCGATTTCAAAGAATCCTTTGCTCCGGTAGCTAGATTAGAATCAATTAGATTATTGTTATCTTTTGCATGCCATAAGGATTTTAAATTATTTCAAATGGATGTTAAAAGTGCGTTTTTAAACGGAGATGTTGTTGAGGAAGTTTATGTTTCTCAACCTCCGGGTTTTATAAATGAAAATTTTCCAAATCGTGTTTTTAAACTTAAGAAAGCACTTTACGGTTTGAGACAAGCTCCTCGAGCTTGCTATGACCGTTTAAAGAATTTTCTTTTGGATTTAGGTTTTAAAATGGGAGAAGTTGATTCCACATTATTTGTTAAGTATTCGAATAATGATATAATATTAGTTCAAATTTATGTTGATGATATCATTTTCGGTGCTACTAACTTTGCTCTTTACGAAGAGTTTTCTAATGTGATGAAGGATCAATTTGAGATGAGCCACATGGGTGAGCTCAAATATTTCTTAGGTCTCCAAATTCGCCAAATGAACGATGCAATCTTCATCCACCAAACGAAGTACACGGTGGAGTTGCTAAAGCGATTTGGAATGGACACTGCCTCCGGGAAAAAGACTCCAATGAGCACGACTACACATCTTGATAAAGATGCAGGCGAAAAAGATGTAGACATTCGTCTATATCGAGGTATGATAGGTAGTTTACTATATCTTACCGCAAGTAGGCCCGATATAATGTTTGCCGTATGTGTTTGTGCTCGTTATCAGTCTCAACCTAAGGAGTCTCACTTAGTAGCGGTAAAACGTATTTTCCGTTATTTAAGTTACACACTTGATTTTGGATTACTTTATCCAAAATCTAGCACGTATGAGTTAATCTCATATAGTGACGCAGATTATGCGGGATGCAAATCCGACAGGAAAAGTACTAGTGGCACTTGCCATTTTATAGGAAATTCTCTTGTCTCTTGGTTTTCCAAGAAGCAGAATTCCGTATCACTTTCAACCACCGAGGCGGAATACATTGCCGCCAGAGCCACGTGTGCTCAAGTTCTTTGGATGAGACACACACTTAAAGACTTTGGTATAAACTGTGATACTTGCCCTATCATGGTGGACAACCAAAGTGCAATTTGTCTCTCCAAGAACCCGGTACACCATTCCCGTTCTAAACATATAGATGTCTGACACCATTTCTTAGATGATCATGTTGCTAAAAAGGACATCATATTAGTGTACATTGAAACCCAGAAGCAAATCGCCGATATTTTCACGAAACCCCTAAAGGAAGACTCCTTTGTTCGGTTGCGTCGAGAATTGGGGATTATGGGTGAATCCGAGATTTAGGATTCATTTTTATTCAATAATCTTGCATGCTGTTCAATTCTTTATATTTGCTCATGCTAGATTAATTGAAATTTTCTGGATTTTTTGTTAAATTTTCGAAATTTTCGCTCGATTTGTTCGTAAATGTCAAATTTCAGATTTTCGATGTTTAATGGGGTAGTATAATGATTAATGAGAGTATAACGATGTTTCGTCCAAGTGCGATTAGGAGAGAACTCAAAATTTCTAATTCTAAAATTTTTGGACTCTCTTAGTCGGTCCAAGTTCATTGGCCGACCGACTAGATTCAGTTCTAGTCGGTCAGTGAATGAGCTTAGACCGACTAATTCTTGTCAGGATTTTTGGCTTCAGTTACTGTTTACAATTAGTCGGTTCAAGCTCATTGACCGATCGACTAGATCGTGATCTAGTCGGTCAGTGCTTGAACTGTGACCGACTAATTGTGACGGGGACAGTTGCGTCTTTTGAGCTTCCGATCGACTTGAAACTCCATCTCGACCGACTTAATCCTATTCTAGTCGGTTCTCCCCCCTCTCTCAGCCAAAACCCCCGTGCCGTTTGGTCTTCCTCCTCCCTCTCCGATCGTTTCTGGCCATCTTTCCGACCTATCTACGGCCGTTCTTCCGTCGATCTCCCCTAGGGTTTCCTCCTATCTTCTCTCCTAGCTCTCTAGGGTTCATTTTCTAGCTCTTAGGGTTAGAATCTCTTGCTAGGGTTTTGGCTAGGGTTTATCTAGGGTTCTGATCTGTCGATCTCGTATGTGTCTTGTCGTGCTTATGGCACGCACACGTATCCAGATCCGTCCTTCGAGCCATTCGCCTATGACCGTTGAACCATCTTCTACGGATCCCAATCAACCTACGCGAACCACACCCAAACGCCGACCGAAGACTACCCAACCTTCTTCGTCTTCGCCTCCTCTTAAGCGTAAGAGGACGGCGATATCGAAGCCCCGAGCCCAATCTCAGCCCAAGCCCAAGCCAGTGTCTTTCCATCCACCCGGTGCTTCAGATTCCGACACCAAGTACATACCCGAGACCGAGACCCATAGGGATCCCTCACCCCCTCCTAGGGAACCTGCGTCTAGCTCTCGACCCCGTACTTCCACACGTCAGCCTAAGGGAAAGGGTCTGATGCTGGTTGGTGGTGTCGATATCTCGTTGTGTCGCGATGACCCTATGTGTCTCGCGGCTTACAACCGTATCGAACACTGCCCGCTACTTCTGGAGTATTTCGTACAGTTTTCAGACTTCCCAGGCCTTGCCGATCTTCTGTCGTCTTCCGGTCTTATCGATTACCTTCGATATGACCCTAAGGCGAATCCTCACCCTTACCCTCGCCTAGTCAAGCTGTTTTACGCCAACCGTGTCCGGGGTCAGTACGACGCGACCCACTCGATTGAGACTACTGTCTTGGGGACACCGATTGTCCTCATGGCAAAAATCATAGGAGAGTTGATC
The DNA here is from genome assembly GCA_030789695.1 of Scilla litardierei. Lineage (NCBI taxonomy): Eukaryota > Viridiplantae > Streptophyta > Magnoliopsida > Asparagales > Asparagaceae > Scilla > Scilla litardierei. Next base: position 174,980,212 of record CM061138.1, read on the forward strand.
GGTTGCTCGTCGTCTGGCCTCCTCTCTTCCGATATCTCCGTCGATGACATCTCTTCCCTCGATCAGGTCATTCTTTCTGAGATCTTCCACGAGATTCCTCCTGCCATGATTGGCGTCCCCTCGAATTCTTTCAAGCCTAATGGCTGGGTCCTTAACTTTATCTTGAAGTCGTGCTTACTTCCTAAGTACGGCTCCTCTTCTTTGCCTTCCCAGCCATTCCTGAAGCTCATCTACGCCATCTTCATGGGGAGCGAGATTAACTGGGCTCGGATCATACTCAATAAGATGAATTCTTTCGAGTGTATCCGCAAGTCCACGAAGTCTGCTCATATCCCATATCTGTGCCTTCTGACACTTGTCTTTCGCCACTTTTGTGTCACTTTGCCTCCTGATGATGAGCGTCCTCTCGGTCCCCCTCTGAATGCGACGGCCGTCAAGTAGTCTCTTGCGGCGCTCCGTCACGTTCAGAGGACGACCCCCTCTGCTTCAGCGTCTGCTTCTGCCTCAGCTGCTCCTGCTTCCTCTACCACTCTTGACGAGCTCGCACGTTCAGTGAGACGTATAGAGTCTCGTTATGCTCGTACTGAGGAGATACTTGCTCGTATCGCCTCACGTTTGGGCATTGAGATCCCTCCATCAGTTTCTAACGAGGAGGAGTTGGATGAGGAGGAGATTGAGGTGCTGGTTCGTGTTTCTACTCGTGCCCCTGAGGGCACTTCTGGTGCTGCTGCTGCTTCGTCTGCTGGTGACCCCGAGAGCACACCTGTTGCCACCACATCTGCGGTGGATACCACTTCTGGTGCTCCCAAGGCCACTACCGTCGCTCCCGTGGACACTTCAGCTGATCCGGTGACCACTATTCCTGCTGCTGCTGTAGAGCCTCCTGCTGCTGCAGATCCTGCCGTTGCCTCCTGAGCTTCTCTGAGGACTCTCCCGATGCACTCTGGATGATGGATCTTATAGTGAGAGAGTTTGGGTAGGATAGAGTGTGGTTATGATTTTTGGATCATTTTGATGTATTTTGATGTATCTCTGATGATGTTTTGATAGTGTTGTATGTATGTGATACTCTGGTGTCCGTGGTGACATATGTTATATGTTGTGATATTTTTGATGTATTTTGTGCCCCGATCGTTGGATCGCTCATATGTATGTCGTTGATGTATATTTTTGATGTACTCATGGTTCATATTTTTATATATATACATCGATGTTGACATTACATTCTCTTGTGCACATTGTATATTTTTTTATGTCTCTGATGTTTGATTTCGTCGCTCGACGATAATAACTTGGTTAAATAGAGATTATTTCTATGGAAACATAGAATTGTTTTCCATGCACTAAATTAACCAAGAATGTTGATATTGGAGAGTATATTCCATAACTCAATTCGTAAAATTAATTTGAGTTTTGATGATTTTATTTATCGATTTTCGACTTTCGTCTCATTGACACGCTTTGATTTAATTCGTATTTTCCTTTGGTGTCATTTGGACCGTGGTCGTATTCTACGACTCCCGTGCTTTTTATTTGAAGCCAGTGTTGTTGTCGTTGATCTCCTCCCACACTTTTTGCTAATGCCAAAGGGGGAGAGATATAATAATGACATGGCTAAATGATAATTTAAAGCATTACTCCAAGAATCTAATTTGATATGTTAGATTCAGGGGGAGTTAAGATATATAATTGGATTTTCAAATCCGATATTTCAATAATCGATTCTCATTTTGTATGCTTTACTCGTCTGCTTGATGCGTATTATTATTATTCATTTTGGAATTAACGTGTCATCAATGCAGTGGGAGTAAGTAAATTACATTTGAATCATTATTTTTGATTATTATTTATGTTGGTTTGTCATCACCAAAAAGGGGGAGAATGTTGGATATTGGACTCCCCGGATTTGGTTTTGGATGATGAACAAACATAAATATATCGTGAACTAACTCTTTGTGAGCGCAGTTATGGAGATCGTCGCCAAATTCATATGAACATCCAAAGCGACGTCTCGAGACTTCTCAAAGCGCGTAATCGTATGCCTAAAGCTTCGTTGAAGCTTTTAGACCATTTTAGAAGTCATGAAGATTCGGATCGAAGCTTTCGAAGACGGTTCGTCAAGTTTTATTTATAGTCTTTTAGCTTCGTTCCGTAGAATGTTAAGCCTTGAGTAGGTCTTACGTTTTAATCTTCATAACGCTCCTATCTTAGACATAGGATCTTAGTAGAAGTCCATACGAACTTTTCCGAAGCATCGCACTTCGTTTCGCGACTTCTTGTGCATGTTAGTTGGTTCAAGAAGAAGAACCAACCGACTAGATGGTGATCTAGTCGGTCGGCAATGCTTCTTGGACCGACTAGTTTGCCTTCTCTATTCTAAGCTCTTTACTGTTTACAGTTAGTCGGTCTATGTTGACTCACCGACCGACTAGTTTGTGAACTAGTCGGTCAGTGATGCTTCTTAGACCGACTAGTTGAGCTTTCCCTGTACATGCCTAGTTACTGTTTATCGTTAGTCGGTCTATGTTCATTTAGCGACCGACTAGTTGATGAACTAGTCGGTCAACTTTTGTTCTTGGACCGACTAAATCAATTTGTACTCAGACTATTTGTTTTATCTCTTAGTCGGTCTAAGTTCACTCACCGACCGACTAGTTGTGAAACTAGTCGGTTGGCAAGTGTTCTTTGACCGACTAGTTCTGTTAGTCTGAACTTCGACCTATTCCATGTTCATCCATTAGTCGGTTCATGCTGTTTGACCGACCGACTAGTTGATGAACTAGTCGGTCAGTGTTTGTTCTTTGACCGACTAGTTTGGTTCAGAATAGAGCCGTTGGAGCTTTAATTGAAATGTTTTTCTCTCTCTCTTTCCTCTAACCTATATATACTTGGAGTGCTGCATTCATTGCACTCAAGGCTGATTTTAAGAGAAGTTTAGATATCAAAGAGAAAGCATTTACTCTCATTCAAAGCTCTTTCATTCCATTCAAGAATCTCTCCTCACTCTTATTTCAAAAGAGAGATTCATTGATTGTGAGCCTTCCAAGCCAAGTGCTTGATCCTAGGTCACCATCAACCTCATAGCTCTCCATAGCTGATCTACATCTTGAAGCTAGGGTTTGGTGCCTCTTCATCTTCCCCAAAATCCGTTTTGCCCTAAATCGTAAGTTTACTCAAGGCATAGGTATTTTGTGGTAAGAACTTTCATTTCATTTTACATTGATATTGTAAGTGATTCACTATCGGTTGTGAGAGTGTGTTTGTGATCCCGGGTTGTGGGAGTCACAATTTTCATTTGTGTATGATTTGACTTGTGAAGGTTTTTCACAAGTATTTCATAGTGGAAATCTTGAGTTTGGGTTTCTAACTCAAGTATCCGGAAGTGATCCAGGTGGTTGGGACGTAGGATCACCAGGAACAAGTCGGGGAGACTTGGATGGAACCGAACCCATTAATATCGTTTGTTTGCGATTGTTTCTTTGTTGTCTAACATTTACATTTCCGCATTTCCGCATTGTTTGGTAGAGTTTGCAAGGTAATTAGGAATTAGCCTCTTAATTATTTTAAAGTACTATTCAACCCCCCTCTAGTACTTATGCAGTAGCTTAGCAGGGCATTACAAAACTCCCGTTTTATTTTCCCTTGGCCCGACGGTCAGAGGTGGTCTTTATCCCGCCAATGACAATAAAACGCCCCCGCGTAACCATCTAAATCCATATCTCCTATCGAATCCCTAATCCTATGGTCGTTCTAGGGAGAACCCACGAAGGGGCTTCTACCAATGTCCCAGATTAGAAAACTACTCACTAATCATTGCAAGAGATTCAATAACACAAATTTCAGCCATCAAAATGAGAATCAAGAAATAGATAACTAGAGAAAACGGTAATATAAACGCAACATCAAAGTATTAGAAAGATCAAAGAAATTACAAAATGAGTTTAATTGAAAGCAGCCAAACCCCCTAAAACGGTTAAGAAAATGGGATCCTCGTTTTCTGGGAAACCTAGGGCTATTTATACATTCTGGCAAGATGCCATGGAATATTCCCAGAAGAAGACAAAAATAAATGTCCAACCGATCGGTTGAAACATCAACCGATCGGGTGAGACGATCGTTGAACTGGGTCTTCAGCTTCTGAAATATTTCACCCGATCGCTGAACCGATCGGGTAAGTCGTCGGATCGTGAGCTGGGGAAGTTTCGGCTACAGGTGACCCGATCGGTTGACAAGTCAACCGATCGGGTGGATTTTGCACTCAAAAACAGAGAGCACTGTCACACCCAACCGATAACTGAACCGATCGGTTTGGGTTTTCTTCTTTGCTTGCTCCTCCTCGGGTCTGATACGGTGCACGAACCGATCAGGTGGATTTGGCCACACGATCGGTTGAGGGCTGATTCATGATCTGAATTGACGTTTGGCCCTCAGGTTCTTGTGTGGCACCTCCCGTTGCTCCGGGGGATCATGATGTTTGCTTTGAATGTTCCCTGCGCCAGCCATCTCCTGCAAGTACACACAAACACAAAGAAAGTGAAAAGGAAATAAAAAAACACAAAAAGACGGACTCAAAATAACGAAAAACGACGGGAAATCACGGAGAAGACGTGCGTGAATATATAAAATATAAACGTTCGTCAACAGGCGACTGCTGTTGTAAAGATAGTTGACTGTCGTTGTAAGGACAGTCGACTGTCCTGCCTCCAAACTCAAAATAACTTGATTTTTGTCGCCTTCGGGACTCCTGAAAAATCTAGAAAAATATGTAAAAATACAATTCTTGTTTATAAAGCTTTGGAGAGTGAAATTGTGCTGAATAAAACCATATGCTCAAAAGATGATGAATTAATGCAAATAAATTTAAGGGAGCATGCTTCAATGAGTTATATGCACAAGATGTGGGTAGTTAGGGGGCATAAATATACACTTTTCACTATGAATCACACACCTCCAACTAGTATTTTGCTAGTCCCAAGCAAAATATGCTATAATTTCGGATTAAACTGAAAACATGCACCAAACTCAAAATATCATCATGGCATACCACAAATGTTATTTCCAACTGATTTCAAAGCCAATATACACAATGTATGAAATGAAATAACAAATGACATTCTCCTCATCTAATTCAAAGAAAAGTGAAGTAATAAGCACCGTATCACATTCTTTGAGATATATCACAATGTCAAAATTTTCAAAATTCAAGGAAGTGGCCAAAACAAAAGAATTTTCCTCTAAGTTGTGGGAGATGAGATTGCATCACTTATGTTGCTTATTCTTTTATTTATTCATTCATTTTTTCTTTTTCTTTTCTTTTTCTCTCTCTTTTGTATTCTTTTGGTTTTTAGTATGTTTATGTTTATGTTTTGCATTCACGCAATAATGCTATGAAATGCAAACACCACCACCTTTGAATACACGCGATGACACTATATAGGCAAAGGGATGAAATGATCCCCTAAATCTCATCTTTGGCGTCCTCCCCAATTTTCGTGGGGCACCGGCTACTCAATTTGATTAGAAGAAACATTCACTTATATAACTCTCTTTCTCATTCTAAACATGAATTATCAACTCATCCACCCACTCCTTAGGAGGAAAACAAAACATAAACCATTGGTCACACCCTTTCCAATCAAAAACTAAGCCATTCATTCCAATTCATGCAATCACTTACACCAAACTATTCCCGAATTATTTCAAAGAGAGTATCACAACATATAAAATATTTTCATACATGGCATATTAAAATTTGACTCCAAAATGGAAAAGAAATTAAAATATGCCAATCAAACATCTATAGAGTTGATACCAAAATAATAATCCGAAAAAATTGCATGGTATTAAGCATGTAGGAACTAAGTAAAAGAAATGAGATGGAGGCAAGGATGGAATGAATGATGATGATGACGAATGAGAATTTTTATTAACATCAAAATTTTCAAAACTACTAAAAACTAGCATCCAACTTCATAGTTCACTCCCTGCAACTAGAAATGAGCATTGTCCTCAATGGTTGAAGTGAAAATAGATATTATTCAACGACGCTAGAGGGAAAACACACATACTAAAGCAAATTAAACTAAATTTTTATTTTTTTCCTTTATTTTTACTAAGTAAAGGAAGAAATACACCTTAGCAAAAGGCAGATCCCGAATATGTAATGGTGGAGGCAGCTGCTCTATCATCTCCTTTCGTTCCTCAGCCAGCTGCTTTGGAAACGAAGCGCATCCAGCTTCCTTGGATCATAGCAACACAGCTCCCAGCATCTTCCTAAAATATGCTCATGTGTCCTGTGGGAGACAAGCTGTGTCAATCCAAGGAAAAGAAGAAAGACTTCCAACGAAAGAAGTCCAAATAGGGTCGTCATAATAAAAATAAGGATATGAATATGTATAACGACAATCTGAATCTAATACGTATGGAAATGAAGATTGAGATTCAGAAATGAAGGGAAAAGTGTGATGAGAACTGTTGAATATTGGACTCCCCGGATTTGGTTTTGATGATGAGCAAACATAAATAATCCATGAACTAACAATTTGTGAGCGCAGTTTTGGAGATCGTCGCCAAATTCACGAGAACATTCAAAGCGACATCTCAACACTTCCCAAAGCTCATATTCATGCCTAAAGCTTCGTTGAAGCTCTTGCGACGCTTTGGAAGTTATGAAGATTCAATCGAAGCTCTCGAAGACCATTCTTTAAGGTTTTATTTATAGTCTTTTAGCTTCGATTGATAGATTGTTAAGCCTTGAGTATATCTTACGTCTATATCTTCATTACGCTCATTTCGTAGCTCTAGGATCCTTGCACAAGTTCATTCTAACTTCCTCGAAGCGTCGCGCTTCGATTCGGACTTTATTGTGCATATTAGTTGGTACAAGAACAAGTACTGACCGACTAGATGGTGATCTAGTCGGTCGGCAACTGTTCTTGGACCGACTAGTTTGATTCCTTAATTTCTTGGAATTTACTGTTTACAGTTAGTCGGTCTACGTTGACTCACCGACCGACTAGTTTGTGAACTACTCGGTCAGTGATGCTTCTTTGACCGACTAGTTGTGACTTACTGTTCATGCTAAATTTCTCCTAAGCTACTGTTTATCGTTAGTCGGTCTAAGAACGTTTGGTGACCGACTAGATGACAATTTAGTCGGTCAACTTTTGTTCTTGGACCGACTAAGTCACTTTGTACTCAGACTAATTCTTTTTGCTCTTAGTCGGTCTACGTTCATTGGCTGGCCGACTAGTTGTGAAACTAGTCGGTCAGACAGTCTTCTTGGACCGACTAGATTTCTAGGTCTGAAATTCTATCTCTTCTCAGATCTACACTTAGTCGGTCCACGTTGTTTGACTGACCGACTAGTTGATGAACTAGTCGGTCAGTGATTGTTCTTTGACCGACAAAGTCTCACAGATTTCTATCCGTTGGTGAATGACCTAACTTGTGTTTTTGGGTTCCTATAAATACGAACCTAGGTCATTTCTATCTAGGGTAAGAGCTTCCATTCAGAGATTCATTGAGATCAAAAGAGATAGCTATTCTCCCTCCAATCTAAAGCTCTCTTCCTCACAAGAAACCCATTCTCTCTCATTTCTAGATCTAGAGAGAAGCTTGTTCTTGGTGAGCTCTTCAAGCTATTGCTTGATCCAAGTCTCCAACTCATTCCTAGGCACCCATTGCTGGTCATTTCCTTGGTGCTAGGACTTGGTGACTTCATCTTCCTCAAATCCTTCATTTCACCATTTGGGTAAGAAAAACTCAAGGTATAGGATTTTGTGGTAAGATTGTTTATTTCATTTAAACTCTTTAATATTGCTAATTGGTTCTCTCGGTTGTGAGAGAAGATTGTGATCCCGGGTTGTGGGATTCACTTTGCCATTGCATGTATGATTTAATCTTGTGAAGGTTTTTTCACAAGATATTCATAGTGGAAATCTTGAGTTAGGGTTTCTAACTCAAGTATCCGGAGGGGATCCGGGTGGTTGGAACGTAGGATCACCGGGAACAAGTCGGGGAGACTTGGGTGGATCCGAACCCATTAACATCGTTTGTTAGCATTGTTAATTTTGTGTTGTCATTCAATTTAAGCTTCCGCAAATTGATTTGGTAGTTGTTTGCAATTTAATTTGGTATTATTCTCCTTATTATTTTAAAGTACTATTCACCCCCCCCCCCCCCCCCTCTAGTACTTGTGCAGTAGCTGGTAGGGCATTACATTTGGTATCAGAGCCAGATACACAGCTATGTCTGCCAACGACAACAAGACCGTGCGTCTACCTTCCAACTATGACACCTTCAGGAACCGTGAAGGAGCATCTTCGGTGATGGAAGGACATTCCTCTACGAGGCCTCCATTCTTCAACGGTACCAACTACGGGTACTGGAAATGTAGGATGGAAACCTTCCTCCGAAGTGCATCTTTATGGAGGACTACAATGAAGGAGTACATCGAGCCCGAAGAAGAAGACTTTGAGAAATGGACAACCGCGGAGGTCGCCGCGGAGGTAAGCAATGCCAAGGCAATGAACGCCTTACAATGCGCATTGGAGCCCGAGGACTTCAATAAGATATGCACATGTAAGAGTGCATATCAAATTTGGAACTCCCTCCTCATACTACATGAAGGGACGAGTCGGGTAAGAGACTCTAAACTCGTAGTCGTAAACAAAGATTACGAAATGTTTCATATGCAACAGGGCGAGAAGATGAAAGAATATTACGCTCGCTTCGTTGACATAATAAACGAGTTAGAGGCCCTCGGCAAGTCCTACACTCAAAAGGAGAAGTGCTCAAAGCTTATCGAAGGACTTCCTTCTTCTTGGGAGAAACGTACCTTCGCCATCGAGGAAGGTAATGACATGAATAAGTACACCGTGGTTCAACTAATGGGTACTTTAATGTCGTACGAGGTACGTAAGGATAGCAAGCTCAAATTGCAAGAAAAGATGAAGTCTTATCTAAAGCAAGACGAGCCAAAGAAAAAGGCTATTGCCTTCAAAGCCGCTCCATCCACATCCACATCAACCGATGATGAAGACTCGGAAAACGAGTTGGACTTGGAGTCCATGGCACTCATGGCCAAGAAGTTCAACCGTTTCTTCTGAAAAGGTAACTTCAAGACCAAAGGTAAATTTGGTTCTTCTAACGCCTCTTCCTCTCCTTTGTGTTTCAAGTGCAATAAGCCAGGACACATGAAAGCGGAGTGTCCCCTCAATAAGCAAAAGGAGAAGTGGAAGGCGCCAAAGTATGACAAGTCCAAGAAGTACACGAAAGGAAACAAGAAGGGACTTGTCGGAGCTACCTTCACCGACTCCGATGATTCTTCAAGCGGTGAGTCGGACGATGAGCACGTGGAGCAAGCGCACATGTGTTTCATGGCAAGAGAGGAGCACGATCAAGGATCCTCCTCTTCCGATGATAGTAATGACGAAAGCGATGAGGTACTCAAGGAAAAGAAAAAGAAAAGGAGCAACAAATTTAAATTTAGCTCCAAAGGGAATTGGATACTCGATAGCGGGTGCTCCAAACACATGACGGGTGACGCTCGATTGCTCTCCGGAGTGGTTCCCATTGCGAATGGAAACCGCGTCGTATTTGGAGGCAACGAGAGCGGAACCATCATAGGTGTTGGTAAAGTCGGTAACCCCTCTAAACCATTAATTAGTGATGTTTATCTTGTTAGTGGTTTAAATCACAATCTTATTTCAATAAGCCAACTTTGTGGCAAAGGTTACAAAGTTAGTTTTGCGAAAGGATTGTGTCATATTTTAAGAAAAGATAATGATAAATTATTATTTTCCGGAACTCGTCATAAAGACATTTATATTTTGGATCTTCCTAAGTCATATGAACAATGTCTCGTTGCCAACACAAGTGAACAACACTTATGGCATCGACGCTTTGGACATGTGAACTTTGGAACACTTTATAAGCTTTCGAAATTAAATTCTATTAAAGGTTTTCCGAAGCTTGTTTTTGAAAAGAAAAGTTTTTGTGATTGTTGTCAACGTGGCAAGCTTCCTAAATCTTCATTTAAACCTAAGAAAAGCATCTCTACTAAACGGCCACTAGAGCTATTACATCTAGACTTATTTGGGCCAACTAGAGTAGCTTCCTTAGGAAATGCAAGGTATGGACTTGTCATCGTAGATGACTATTCAAGATTTACTTGGGTATTTTCATTGTGTAATAAAAATGAAGCTTTTGAAAACTTCACAATTTTTGTTAAGAAAGTACAAAATCTCTTAGGAACCACCATTGTCACTATTCGTAGTGATCATGGAGGTGAATTTGAGAATGAGTCTTTTGAGACATTTTGTGATGAAGTTGGTATTACTCACACCTTCTCTTTCCCTCGTGCACCTCCTCAAAATGGTGTAGTTGAGAGAAAGAATAGGACGCTAGTGGAGTGTGCTCGCACTATGCTTGATGATAGCCAACTTGGCCATCAATTTTGGGCGGAAGCGGTACACACCGCTTGCTATGTGTTTAATAGAATACTTTTGAGGCCCGGCACTAAACAAACTTGTTATGAATTATTGTTTGGTAGGTTGCCTCAAGTTAAACATTTTCGTGTTTTTGGTTCGAAATGCTTTATTAAGAACACATATGGTAGTTTGGACAAATTCGATCCAAGATCCGATGAAGGGATTTTTGTTGGATATTCTTCGCGTAGCAAAGCCTACCGGATATTCAACAAACGAACCTCAACGATCGAGGAGTCGCTTCATGTCTCATTTAATGAAGGATTTGTTCCAACTAGAATTTCAAATGATAATGATTCTTTGGATGTTTTATGTGATTCGTTTGATAATTCTAAGTCTAATGATTCTATTGATTCTATTGAGACTAACCCAACTAATGAAGTTGTTGAGAATGTTCCTAGTGATCAAGGTATTCCCAAACGGCTTCATTCGGTTCGTGACCATCCCCATGAGCAAGTCATTGGCAATATTCAAGATAGTGTCAAGACGAGATCGCAAGTTCACCACTTCGCAAATTGTGCCTTTGCCTCATCGATAGAGCCAAAGAATATTAATGAAGCATGCGAAGATAGCGCTTGGATCTTAGCCATGGAGGAGGAGCTCATTCAATTCGAGAGGAATGAGGTATGGGAGCTTGTTCCATTGCCATCGAAGAACCACACCATCATAGGGACAAAGTGGATCTTCAAGAACAAAACCGACGAAAACCAAGTCGTCGTTCGGAACAAAGCTCGGTTAGTTGCTCAAGGCTATCGACAAGAGGAAGGTATTGATTTCGAAGAATCCTTCGCTCCGGTAGCTAGATTAGAATCAATTAGATTATTATTGTCTTTTGCATGCCATAAGAATTTTAAATTATTTCAAATGGATGTTAAAAGTGCATTTTTAAATGGAGATGTCGTTGAGGAAGTTTACGTTTCTCAACCTCCGGGCTTCATAAATGAAAATTTTCCAAATCATGTTTTTAAACTAAAGAAAGCTCTTTATGGGTTGAGACAAGCTCCTCGAGCTTGGTATGATCGCCTAAAGAATTTTCTTTTGGATTTGAATTTTAAAATGGGTGAAGCCGATTCAACACTTTTTATTAAGCATGCGAATAATGATATTTTATTAGTTCAAATTTATGTTGATGATATCATTTTCGGTGCTACTAACTTTGCTCTTTGCGAAGAGTTTTCTAATGTTATGAAGGAACAATTTGAGATGAGCCACATGGGCGAACTCAAATATTTCTTAGGTCTCCAAATTCACCAATCGAACGATGCAATCTTCATCCACCAAACAAAGTACACGGTGGAGTTGCTAAAGCGATTTGGAATGGAGAATGCCTCCGGGAAAAAGACTCCTATGAGCACTACAACGCATCTTGATAAAGATACGGGCGGAAAAGATGTAGACATTCGTCTATATCGAGGTATGATAGGTAGTTTACTTTATCTTACCGCAAGTAGGCCCGATATTATGTTTGCCGTATGTATATGTGCTCGTTATCAGTCTCAACCTAAGGATTCTCACTTAGTAGCGGTAAAGCGTATTTTCCGTTATCTAAGTTACACTTTAGATTTTGGATTACTTTATCCGAAATCTAGCACATATGAGTTAATCTCATATAGTGACGCTGATTATGCGGGATGCAAATCCGACAGGAAAAGTACTAGTGGCACTTGCCATTTTCTAGGAAATTCTCTTGTCTCTTGGTTTTCCAAGAAGCAAAATTCGGTATCACTTTCAACCACTGAGGCGGAATACATTGCCGCCGGTGCCGCTTGTGCCCAGGTTCTTTGGATGAGACACACATTGAAGGATTTTGGTATTCATTGTGATACTAGCCCTATCATGGTGGATAACCAAAGTGCTATTTGTCTTTCAAAGAATCCGGTGCATCATTCCCGATCAAAACACATAGATGTCCGACACCACTTTTTAGATGATCATGTTGCTAAAAAGGACATCATATTAGTGTACGTTGAAACCCAAAAGCAAATCGCTGATATTTTCACGAAACCCCTAAAGGAGGACTCCTTTGTGCGGTTGCGTCGAGAATTGGGGATTATGGGTGAATCCGAGATATAGGATTCATATTTCATTCAAATATCTTGCATGCTACTATATTTCGCGATATTTCATTCATGCTAGATTTATTGAATTTTTGGGAATTTTATGTGATTTGTTCGAATTTATTGCTCGAATTCGTATTTCAATGTCGTATTTAAGATTTCGACGTTTTATGGGGTAATTTAGATGACTAATGAGAGAGTTATGATGTTTCATCCAAGTGGTTTGTGAAGAGAAATCAATTATCAATTTTTGGACTCTTCTAGTCGGTCTAAGTTCATTTTTCAACCGACTAGATGCTCATCTAGTCGGTCAGCAAGTGAACTCAGACCGACTAGATCAAGCTTTTATATAACTCCTATCTTTTTCTTTCGTTAGTCGGTCATAGTACACTTACCGACCGACTAAATTGAAAACTAGTCGGTCAGTAAGTATACTGCGACCGACTAATTCTTGCCCTAGAAATTCATCTGTGCCTCTGTTTCGACTTAGTCGGTTCAAGCTCATTGACCGACCGACTAGATCGTAATCTAGTCGGTCAGTTCTTGAACTGTGACCGACTAAGTGTGTTAGGGCATTTGTGTCTTTTTGATTCCAGACCGACTTATACTCTTATTCATTCGACTAAAATTTCATTTAGTCGGTCTTCTTCCCTTCTCCAGCCCGATAAACCCCAAAACCCCGATCGAGCCCCTTCAAATTCCGTCGACTCCGGCCTGCTCTCCGGCGATCCCCGCCGTCCGCCGCCGTCGACTCCACCTCCTAGGTATCTCCCTCCCTCTCCTAGGTCGATTCCTACTCTAGGGTTTGTTATTTATCTCATCTAGCTCCTAGGGTTTCGAATTTTTTCCTCTTAGGGTTTGTGAGTTAGGGTTGTGTGCTTAGGGTTGTTGATCCTCCGTGATTACTTGCCTGTTCTCGTCGTGCCTCGACCATGGCAAAGACGAGAATTCCTATCGCCTCTTCCGGGGCTTCTCCTATGACCGTAGAACAACCTTCCGACCCTAGGAATCCCCCGAAACCTAAGCGTCGTGCCAAATCAACCCAAGCCTCTCCATCTTTGCCTCCTCCTAAGAAGCCTAGGACTGTGACCGTCAAGCCCCGCAAATCCAAGACCAAAAAGCCCTTACTTCACACTCCGGCTACTCCTCCCGATTCCGACACTGAATTTGTGCCTGAGGATGAGCCTGTCACTAGGGAAACCACTCCTCCTCTCCGTCCTAGGACTCGCCAGCCAAAGGGAAAGGGCCCAATGCCAGCGGGGGGTGTTGACATATCGTTGTGTCGCGATGACCCCTTGTGTCTCGCGGCCTACAACCGTATTGAACACTGCCCGATGTTATTGGAGCACTACGTCCAGTTTTCTGATTTCCTTGGCTTAGCCGATCTCCTGTCCTATAGTGGTCTTCTTGATTATCTCCTATACGACCCCAAGGCCAATCCCAAACCGTATCCTCGCCTCGTGAAATTGTTCTATGCCAATCGTATTCGAGGCCAGTACGATGCCAGCCACTCCATTGAGACGACTATCTTGGGAACTCCTATAGTTCTCACGGCAGAAATCTTGGGGGAGATTCTTGGTTGCTCGTCGTGTGGTCTCCTTCCTTCGGACATTTCCGTAGACGACATTTCTTCCTTGGATCAGTCTATTCTTGCAGATATCTTCCAGGTTATCCCCTCCGCATTCATTGGTGTTCCATCGAAATCTTTTAAGCCGAATGTGTGGGTTCTTAACCTGATCTTGAAGTCATGTCTCCTCCCTAAGTATGGATCCTCTTCACTCCCATCCCAGCCGTTCTTGAAATTGATCTACGCTCTTTTCTTGGGGTGCGAGATTAATTGGGCTCGCGTGATACTCGATAAGATGGATTCTTTCGAGTGTATACGCAAGACCAATAAGTCTGCGCACATTCCATACCCTTGCCTGTTGACTCTTGTATTTCGACATTTCCGAGTCCCTCTCCCTCCTGACGATGAGCGTCCTTTGGGTACGCCTCTGAACGCGACGGCCGTGAAGAAATCTCTAGCGGCGCTTCGTCACGTGCAGAGGTCTACCGCATCTGCTTCCCAGTCTACTCCGTCAGCTGCTGTAGCCTCCTCTTCCCCTGCTACATTGGACGATGTCGTACGCCTACTTCGTCAGCACGACTCCCGTTTGGCTCGTACTGAGGAGGTAGTCTGCCGTATGGCTCGTATGATGGGGATTGATCTTCCTCCTTCAGTGTCTGAGGCCGAGGAGATGGACGATGAGGAGCTTGACGAGCTTGTCACTTCTTTTGCCCGTGGCGATGAGGCCACTGCTGCTGCTGCTGGTACTTCCACTTCTGCTCCTGGAGTTGGCACCACTTCCGGTGTTCCAGAGCCTTCTGCTTCAGCACTTCAGACTTCTCAGCCTGCTGCTGACCCTGTTTCCGAGCCTGCTCATGTATCTCCTGCTGCTGTTGACACTGCCACTACTGCTGCTTCTGTCGAGACCCATGCTGCTGTTGAGATTCCCGTTGTTGAGCCTGTTGCTGAGATCTCCACTCATGCCCCGACGATTCCATCTGTTGAGACGCCTCTCCTCCCTGCAGATCCTGAGTCCACTCCGTCGACTGGACCCACGGAGACTGCAGATCCTGCCACCTCCTCGTGATCGCTTGTTTCGAGGACTCTCCACTACACTTTGGATGATATATCTTAGTGAGAGTATTTTGGGTTAGGAAGGGGTTTGAGAGATGTTTTGATGTATTTTTGCGCTTTCTGGATGTCGGAGTTGGATATTATGATATGATGTTGTTTTGATGTATTTTGATACACTTTGATGATGTTGATGATGTATGATGTATTTCTTTTTGATGATATGTAGCACTTGATATGATGTACCTCATATATTCGATGTGATATCTTTTTGGATGTACTCATGTTGTCTCTACATATATATATGTTCATCGTCATTCACTTTGTCTTTTATTCGTCGTGCATTTTTTTTTCATATTCGTTGAATGCATTTGAAATGTGATCTCGTCGCTCGACGCATGAAAACTTGGTTAAATAGATTTAAATTCTATAATTGTATAGAATTGTTTTCCATGCACAAATTTAGCCAAGAATATTGAATATTGAAGAGTATGTTTCTTTATTCAAGAAATGAATAATTATTTGGTATTTTTGATGATTTTGATTTTTTTTTGATAATGGAAAATTTGGCACACCTTGTTTTGATTTCCACACTTTTCCCTTGGTGTCAAGTTGGTCCATTGTCTTTGTCTACGACTCCCGATGTTGGATTTTACATTTCCTAATTGTTGTCGTTGTATGCCCCCCATTTTTGGGATAATGCCAAAGGGGGAGAGATAATGATAATAAATAGCGCAAATGAAAATTTAACTCAATTTCCAAGAATCTAGTTTGATATGTTAGATTCAGGGGGAGTTAAGATATATATAAGGATTTTCAAAATCCGATATTTCAAAAATCAATTCTCATTATATATCTTACTCGTCTCATTGATGCAATTCATATATATTCATTTTGGAATTAACGTGTCATCAATGCAGGGGGAGTAAGTATTTTACATTTGAATTATTATTTTTGATTATTATTTATGTTGGTTTGTCATCACCAAAAAGGGGGAGAATGTTGAATATTGGACTCCCCGGATTTGGTTTTGATGATGAGCAAATATAAATAATCCATGAACTAACAATTTGTGAGCGCAGTTTTGGAGATCGTCGCCAAATTCACGAGAACATTCAAAGCGACATCTCAACACTTCCCAAAGCTCATATTCATACCTAAAGCTTCGTTGAAGCTCTTGCGACGCTTTGGAAGTTATGAAGATTCAATCGAAGCTCTTGAAGACCATTCTTTAAGGTTTTATTTATAGTCTTTTAGCTTCGATTGATAGATTGTTAAGCCTTGAGTATATCTTACGTCTATATCTTCATTACGCTCATTTCGTAGCTCTAGGATCCTTGCACAAGTTCATTCTAACTTCCTCGAAGCGTCGCGCTTCGATTCGGACTTTATTGTGCATATTAGTTGGTACAAGTACAAGTACTGACCGACTAGATGGTGATCTAGTCGGTCGGCAACTGTTCTTGGACCGACTAGTTTGATTCCTTAATTTCTTGGTCTTTACTGTTTACAGTTAGTCGGTCTACGTTGACTCACCGACCAACTAGTTTGTGAACTAGTCGGTCAGTGATGCTTCTTTGACCGACTAGTTGTGACTTACTGTTCATGCTAAATTTCTCCTAAGCTACTGTTTATCGTTAGTCGGTCTAAGAACGTTTGGTGACCGACTAGATGACAATTTAGTCGGTCAACTTTTGTTCTTGGACCGACTAAGTCACTTTGTACTCAGACTAATTCTTTTTGCTCTTAGTCGGTCTACGTTCATTGGCTGGCCGACTAGTTGTGAAACTAGTCGGTCAGACAGTCTTCTTGGACCGACTAGATTTCTAGGTCTGAAATTCTATCTCTTCTCAGATCTACACTTAGTCGGTCCACGTTGTTTGACTGACCGACTAGTTGATGAACTAGTCGGTCAGTGATTGTTCTTTGACCGACTAAGTCTCACAGATTTCTATCCGTTGGTGAATGACCTAACTTGTGTTTTTGGGTTCCTATAAATACGAACCTAGGTCATTTCTATCTAGGGTAAGAGCTTCCATTCAGAGATTCATTGAGATCAAAAGAGATAGCTATTCTCCCTCCAATCTAAAGCTCTCTTCCTCACAAGAAACCCATTCTCTCTCATTTCTAGATCTAGAGAGAAGCTTGTTCTTGGTGAGCTCTTCAAGCTATTGCTTGATCCAAGTCTCCAACTCATTCCTAGGCACCCATTGCTGGTCATTTCCTTGGTGCTAGGACTTGGTGACTTCATCTTCCTCAAATCCTTCATTTCACCATTTGGGTAAGAAAAACTCAAGGTATAGGATTTTGTGGTAAGATTGTTTATTTCATTTAAACTCTTTAATATTGCTAATTGGTTCTCTCGGTTGTGAGAGAAGATTGTGATCCCGGGTTGTGGGATTCACTTTGCCATTGCATGTATGATTTAATCTTGTGAAGGTTTTTTCACAAGATATTCATAGTGGAAATCTTGAGTTAGGGTTTCTAACTCAAGTATCCGGAGGGGATCCGGGTGGTTGGGACGTAGGATCACCGGGAACAAGTCGGGGAGACTTGGGTGGATCCGAACCCATTAACATCGTTTGTTAGCATTGTTAATTTTGTGTTGTCATTCAATTTAAGCTTCCGCAAATTGATTTGGTAGTTGTTTGCAATTTAATTTGGTATTATTCTCCTTATTATTTTAAAGTACTATTCACCCCCCCCCTCTAGTACTTGTGCAGTAGCTGGTAGGGCATTACAAGAACTTCCCTGAATGGCGATGCTATCGACTGGCTAATGTGACTCCTCAGGAGGAGGGTGAAATGGTTGTAGGGGCAAGTGTGGAGGAGAAGGCAGTACTTGCTCAATGTAGATCATCTCGTAGCCACTGTCGCTTGCCACATCCTCGCCCTCAAAGGTAATGCCTCTGCAGTCATTCCTGGACACTGTGGTCCACCCTGAATATCATCGTCCTGGATGATGGACTGATGTGTGCCCTGAGGTGTCTGAAGTGATGGTTGCTGAACTGAATCTGTAGGGAGGGAGGGCTCGGGTTCCAAAGTAGTCTGTAAGCTGTATCCCGTGCACTCATCCTCCTCAATAACACCGTAGTAAACCATCTCAACAGTCCATCCAAGATGCTCACACACCTCCAGCTGTCATAGTGGATCAGATAGGCAATGTGACTCAGGCACTTCGATGTCATCTATCTCACTCTCGCCTGGACACATCTTAATCTCATCATCACCACCAACCCAACGAAACTACATCGTGTCTGCAAGGTGGGTGACACACACTCTATCATCCATCTCCTCCTGATCCTCAATATGCAATCTCTCAACGTCCTCTACCTGGCTCTCCTGCAACCCATCATCCTGCTCTGCTCGGTATCCCATGGGGTCACAAGAAAAAGAGCCCAAAAGTGGCTCCTCAGTCTGGCACTAGGCCTGCTGCGCTGCATCCTGAAGTGGGATCGGGGACTGGCCATCATCCTCATATCCAAGTGACGGCTCTCCAGATGACGCAGTCTGCTCACACTCTACAAGGTTCCTCAGGTACAACCATGCATCCTCTGTAGTGTATGCAAAGAAATCTCAACTACTGCTCATCTGCACAAAGTCCTGCGTCGACGGCTACAACCATGTGTAGAAAATCCGAAGTAGATCCTCCGCTGAAGGCATGGCATGGACACCCAAGCACTAACCCATCAAACATCTCCAAAACCTAACAGCCATTTGTTGCTCATATGTCTGCCGCATCTGTACCTGATTCTTGTAATAAATATGAAAGAAAGCTCGAAGGAAATCAGTCTGAAAAGAAAGCCAAGTTGTATAAGAATCTCGAGGATAAGCATCAAACCAAGTTTTAGCATCATCTCTCAAAGTATGTGGGAACACTTTAAAATAAAAAAATCTGCACAAGTGTTCTCATCAAACAAATCCCAAAACTCTTCTTTACACCATTTTTCAAACTTTTGCATAAATGAACTAGGATTTTCCAACCTCATACCGTGAAAGAACGATGTGAGTTGGGAATCCTCCACATAAGCATTGCTAAAGTTTAAAAATGAATTCATAAGAAAAAAATTTATTTACAAAAGATTTTTTAAAATAAAAGAAAGAAAGAAAAATGACTCAAAAGTATAAAATAAACAATCAAAAAGACTCAACACTAAGCTGGAAGTACTACACCTAAAGTATCCAAAACCAACCAAAAATATGAATGTGAAAACCGTTGTCCCCGGCAACGGTGCCAAATTGATTGACCGCGAGGCGTGCACGATCCAAGTAGGATGCATACGCTCGCCTCCCAAGGGTAGGAGTGTCAAATGCAATATAATCCCGTGAGTAGGGGTCGAATCCACAGAGACAATTCGTTTCACATTCACAATTTCAATCGATTAAGGAATGCTAAAAGTGTTGGTATAACCAACTAAACTAACAAGTGTGGTGAGTGGAAGTGTAAGGTGAGACAATCGAGCTAAACCCAAGGTAGGTAGGGTGGAGACCAAAGTGTGGAGCTAGTCAAGCAAGGAGAAGTGTGTGGAATAGGATGTCATCAGGGTCGTGATTTGATTAGCAATAGGTTCATCCCAAACGAATCAACCATCGCATCCATTTCAAGGTATGCGGGGTTGTACACATAGGTAATGCCTTTAAGGCACACCGTCGTTCTACGGACCCACCAAGGATAATGCACGATTCATTCGTGTGTTGATTAATGGGGTGAAATCCCTAACTTAAGCTCGTGAGTCATTCCTTGCAACCGTGTCAATAGAATGCAAAGATGGTTCATGTAGGTGCGACCCTCAAGGCACACCATCGTTCTACGGTCTCGCAAGGGTAGTGCACGACTCAATTAAACCTAGGGCACAACCCATCAATCAACACTACTCGCATCCATTTCAAGACATGCTAGACCAATTAAATGCAAGAGATGACTAATTACTAATCAACCACACAAGCCCAAATTAATTCCAATCCATACACAAATGTCTCTAGGCCTTCATAGTGAAAACAAGATGATAACCATTCAAAATGGAAACACAAATCTTCATTACAAGCTATTAAGCAAACAATTATCCAATTATTCTTACCATCATTCAACAATCATTTACAAATTAAGAATACAAAGCAATAAAGCCATATGTTACAAGAGAGGGGAAGAGATCACCAAATAGAAACCATAAAACCCAAGCTTTCCCTCTCTTACTCCTCCTCCAAGCTCCACCAAGCTCCAATGGCCTCCAAGCCCTAGCCCTAGCCCTTGGGGAAGAAGATGTGGGTCTCAAACCCCCAATGGAACAGTAAAACCGAGTTGGCCGAATTCTCCCCATTACATCATAGTTTAGGGGTTTTAAACCCCGAAAGGATTGCATCTTAACCCTCTAAAGAAGCATCCAACGGCCCACAATGACTGGGGAGAAATCGGGATAAGAAAAACCCATTTCTCATAACCCAGATTCGGCAAAAAAAGCCACGACAGACGACTGTCGAACTGGCGACAGTCGCCTGTTGTTGGTTAGGCAGGCGACTGCTGTGAAGTTCATAGGAGACTGTGAGTGACACAAGCGCATGTCTTTTGTGCGTCAGTCGCCTGCTGCAGCTGTGGTCAAATTGACAGAGAGTTGGCTTTCTTTCGTTCTTCAGGGGGAGATGAAACAGTCGACTGCTGTTGAAAGAACAGTCGACTATCAATCCTTCTACAGGCGACTCTGCTGCACTCTGGTTCGCTCCAGGTGGGGTTTCGAGCTGACAGGCGACTGCTGTTGTAACGACAGTCGACTGTCGTTGTAAGGACATTCAACTGTCCTGGCTCCAGGTTCACTTCTCCAAGTACCTGATTTTTGTCCCCTTCGGAACTCCTGAAAAATCCAAAAAATAATATAAAAATAGACTTCATGTTTATGAAGCTCTGGAGAGTGAAACTGTGTTGAAATAAAATCATATGCTCAAAAGATGATGAATTAATGCAAATATAGTTAAGGGAGCATGCTTCAATGAGTTATATGCACAAGATTGGGGTAGTTAGGGGGCGTAAATATAAACTTTTCACTACGAATCAAACTGTTGAGCCTCGATCAAGAGATCACGTGGATGGATCCGATAATCTGGTCCTAAACATGGGGAAAACCCGACCGACCCAGTGGAAGCACGAAAGCTAGAACAGAAGGCCTACCAATTCATCCTGCTACATGGTTCATTGTACAAAAGATGATGGACCAAGTATGATATCTTCCCCTATCTCAAGTGCTTAGCCACGTAGGAAGCGCACTACATGATCCAGGAGATCCACGAGGGCGACTGTGAAAACCACTGCGGAGGAAAATCGAAGGGGCCCCGTCCCTCGCCACTGAACTACCCTCGTCGGCCGTAAGTCGAAGGGGCCTCGCCCCTCGCCACCGAACGACCCTCGTCAGCCATAAGTTGAAGGGGCGTAGCCCATCGCCGCTGGACAACCAGGGCACAGATGTCAAAAGAGGTTCGCCACTCTCTACCTAAGGAAACGTGATTCGTGGTTTAAAGGGTTACGTTCATTGATTGAATACGCTTAACATATCCACGACATAACTTGCCTAAAAACTTCTATGAAATGTCAAGTTAGGTCGTTGAGGGGCCACACACACGCAGTTACTCAAACAAAAAAGAGAATGGTATCAAAAAGTTTTTCTTTTCATTTATTCAAGTAAAAAAAATTACAGAATTTTGCAAAACAAAATTCCCACTGGCCTAAGAGGGAGGGGAGTGCTTCCAGACACCAAGACGCTGGTAAAAGCCTACATCGCCTTCGCGAGCTTCGACGTAAGCTCTGTCTTCTCCTTCGCAGTAGCCTCCTCGAGCCCTGTGACTTTGGCCTGGAGCTCGGCCTTCTCCGCCTTGTAGGCCTCCACCCACCTCTCGGTGTCACAAGACTTGGCTCGAAGCTCGATCTCTCCTTCTTGAAGGCGTCGAGCTCCTCCTCGAGTTGGTACCTCTCCAACAGCCATTAAAGCTCGGCGGATTTGCAGAGGCCCGATAGCGACGACAGGCTATCATTAGCCTCAGTCGCCTCACATTCAACCACCGCCTTGTCCGCAAGAGCTTTCACCAAGGCCTCCTCCATCTCCTTCGCACGTGCCTCAAAGTAGAGCGCTTTGCGCTCCGCGTCCGCCACCTGCCAACCTCCCTCAATCAATTCGGCAGCCTGGCGGCGCAGCATGGCCCCGAGGACAGATATCCGCATACATGACAAAGGGTTAGTTGAAGGCAACGACAGATTTGGTCGACGACAAAGAAAGGCTTGAGTGACATACCTGATATCTACTCCCCACGAAGAAGTTGGCCACCCTTTCAAGGTCCAACTTCTGCAAGAACTCCAAGTCCTGGGGGAGGATCGAGTTCTCCACCAACCTGGCGGTCGTCCCGAAGTCCTTCAGGGCCGACTCCTCCTTGCCTATCATGAAGGGGAAGAGATGAAACTCACCTTGGATCGGCCCCATGGATCGAGACATGAGCCAATTGAGCAGTAACGCTCGATCGAACTCCCCCGGGATCGAGCCGACCAAAGGAGCAGGTGACACATTGTCACCCCAATGCCATTGATCCAGAAGGGGGTGTCGTGGAGGCCTGAGACACCAAAGGGGACTCCACTGCCTTCGGAGCCTCAAGAGGAGCAAACCCTTGCCTTTCCCCATGGGATCCTCCTCCTCTACTCGCCTCCTCTTCAGAAGTTCCTCCTTCCCGTTGGAGGGCATCTCCCTCTTCTAGCCGACCACTTCAGTCGACTCAGCTACATCAATAGCATCGACGTTGACCACCTCCTGCAGCCATGCGACCACGACAGAAGCCAGGGGCACAGGGGGCCATACGGTAGCCTGCCTAGAGGCCTCCCTCAAAGAATCTCGGGAAGAAGGCATGGACACCTGCCTAGTCTCTCCCCCTTTGGAAGAGGAGCTCTGGCGGACGGGGAGAGGAGACCGAGAACCCGATCCCTGGACATGTGCGCTCGATCGGTCGGCTCGGGCACCCGACCTTTCGACTGTCCTCTTCTTCTTTCGCTGCTCCTTCCAGACTAGATCTAAACTGGACTCGCTGCTGCGTCGGCTATCGTTGGTCATATCTGCAGACAACGAACATAATTATCGTGAGTGACGGAGATAAAGATGTAGATTCGAGATACATTACCCGGGCTCCATAGAAGGATCTTTATCGTGTGGTCATCCAACAAATAATGAATCGACCTATCCTCTCTCAGTTGACTCAATAGAGACTTCGTTGCCTCGGCCTCGCCCGGTGACAACCTGGCTCTAACCTGCTCCAGAGACAAACGAGATTCTATCGTAAGCTCAGGATTCAGAGAACTCCAACCATTGAGCAACGGCCCATATCGGGAAGAATGACGAACACGAAGGTATCCATCCACCCAGGGTCGAAAATTGGGGGGTCGAATATGAGCCTCGTACCCGGATGAGCAACGATATGGTACCGCACTCGGTAAGGGTCGGCTATTATCCTAAAGAAATACCCAAACAGCCCAAGGGTCGGACAGACTCCACAAAGCTCGCACAACTCGATAAAAACAACTAAGGGGGGAAAGCTTGAGGAGCGAGTCTACAGATGGAAAGCTCCGAGAAGCACAAAACCTCCGTAATGAAGGGGTGAAGATGGAATCGGAGTCCTAAGCAAAAAGATTTGAGATACACCCTAACCTCTCTTTTTCGGGGGAAACACACACTCTCATCTGAATTGGGCACTCTAACCCTAAATGGACCACAGAAGAAACCCCGCCAAAACTCGGTAGCCAGATCGAGGGAAAACCTAAGGGCCATATCTAAGATAACTCCAGGGACCTTCGACCTCCGATCTCTTCGACGAATGGGAAGGCTTGGCTCAACCCAAATTCCTTTTCCATTCCCAGGAACTTCCACACATCGAGGGGGCCGGAGACGCGCCGCTAGCTCCTCGGGAGTCAACACCTTGAATACGACTGGAGCAAACGTACCTGATGAACTTAGAAAAGGTCAGAGTTAAAGAAGGAGGATACCTTGAAATTGAGACAAGCGATATCTGGGGAGGCGACGATGGAAGCAAGCTTATAGAACAAGGAGGAAGATGATGCAGGGAAGACTCTATTGTTTTCTCGCTTCTTTCTTTAACATGAAGAAATCCAACTGGTCGACGTCCGATGCACGACACGTGTCCAAGGCTAGCCACGGGAAACTGCGGAGATCGCTCCAAAGGCGAAAAGGTTTTGTCGGCACATATCAAATCAGATATTTC
Source organism: Scilla litardierei (assembly GCA_030789695.1). Taxonomy (NCBI): domain Eukaryota; kingdom Viridiplantae; phylum Streptophyta; class Magnoliopsida; order Asparagales; family Asparagaceae; genus Scilla; species Scilla litardierei. Next base: position 175,004,615 of record CM061138.1, read on the forward strand.
GAAAATCGTGCGCATTTTAAACAGATTACTCATCATTCGGTCCTAGTCAGCACGGTTCTTGTCACGACCCGCTTCCCTGGATACCCGATAAGTACGAATCCGTATCAGGTATCCCCGAAACTACGGGCGTGAATAAAAACGAGGAGAGATAAGAGAAGTATTGCTCGAAACAGAAAACTCCGCAGGCCACTGTGCACGTGCTGGGAAGTACAAGTAAAGCTCCATCATAGATATAACACTGACAAATAAACAAAAGTACAATATTTCATTTATTTAATACATTGATACAGTCTTTTACATACACCATCTGTTCGAGGGGTACAAATAAGGAAAGCTACACTGAGACAACGATAATCTTATACAACTCCAAGTCCAGTTCCAACTTATACAATTCAAACATTTCATCATCACAACTCTAGATACAAAGGTCTACCCGAAAAAAAAAACCAAAAGTACAAGTCTCTCATCATACCCCTCGCCACCCAATCCTACAACTGATCACCAACTCCAAGGCTCCAGTCGCTATCCCAAACCTGAAAACTCAACGGGGACACGTCAACGCGTGACCCAGCAGAAACTCTTAACACTCTAGTAGAACCCAGTTTTAGAACTGGTCTGCCTATCTAGGGATGGTGGTCTAACAAATAAGGTTCATGGTGCATAAACGTGATACATTCCAACATGTGAACTTAGTAATAGGAACTTGCAAAACATGCATATGAAACCACATTATGAAATGCAGGTATTGAAAGGAAGTATAAGAACATGTTACCATGGGATAGCAGCATTAAAGTAAACAAAAGTAAGGACACATGAGATAATAACATTTATAAATTAAAGACAATTACTTTACGTTGTTGATTCACATATTTGGAAATTCGTGTAAACTGCAGGACGCTAAGGAGTCGGACTTCACCCAAGGTGGGTGAAAAATGGTACCTCAACCAGTGACACGAGCACTGTAGTAACTCCGTACCCGAACGGGGCAAGGTACTAGAGCGAGACTCATCTCGGTTTTTCTGTCAGACAAACGGAGCAAACCATCATTTACCGTCATGGTGCGACACGAGCACACCAGTGGCCTCTCTAGCCCTCTCCAACTCCCCTTCTGGGGGCAACACATCGGGCGAGAAATCATAATTCATACATCCGCTCCTTAACCCCTAAAGTTTACCTGTGTTTCCCCCAAACCCACATCCGGAGGCTCACCCATTTTAGAATGGACTGAGCTCCCGATGTCAAACTCTTATCCTCACTCTCAGTTTTTAAAGTATTTCTTCGTTTGTCAACAAATCATCTAGCGGTCTCGACTACCGCTTTTTCATCTCTCCATCTCTTTCATAATTTCACCGATGTCGTAATTCAACAACGACCATCGTCTTCATCTCATTTCAACATCGCATATTTCCATCAATTCCATTCACTTTCTTAATGAAGTTACAACACTAATATGATACACTAAACATGATGAAACTACAATACTAGCAAATGTCTCAAGTTGACATACTCAATCAAAATAAAGCTACATGCTAGCATAATGGAAAGTAATGGCGTAATAACACAACCATGTATACTAGCTCGTTGCATGTTAGTAAATGACATAAGACGTCCTTTAACATAACATAATATACTAGCTTTTATTTGGACATAGCAAACATGTTAATATGCACTTTAACTTGAACACAATTTCATTTACTCCAACAAATTGGAAAGCATGTGAACATAGCTACTAATTATCACATAAATCATGACAAATAATAGCATGATAACTGAATTTGAACAAAACATAAAAGAGTAATGCATGGTATGACAATAGTGTAAAATTTGAATCTGTCTAAATGGTTACAGTATAAAGAACATCATTTTTAGCCTATCTACAGTCAGAATTGGTCTCTGGTCCCTTCACAAAAGTTGTAGATATTGGTGTTTTCCTTTCACTGACCAATTTTCATAAACTCAGTTGACATATGTGATTTATGGTGGATTTTCTCCTGCCAGGTATAATTTCAGCATTCTGAACCAGAAACTGAGTTCAGTTCAAGTCCATTTTTCTATCAGTTACAAGCAGATATAGGATTTTCGGAAAATTACAAAGGAAAAATTACAAGTTGAAGATCTTGAAGCCAGCTTTCCAACGGCACCAAGATCATTATGTTTCATTAAGTGTGCAGGGTTTTCTACTCATTTTACTGAAGGGTGTCCAGACTGTCCAAAAACAGACCAGTTTCAAAAATTGAATTTTTACCCTAGTTTTCAGTTTGAATTTGCAAAACTTGTAAACATGAAAGTTATTAAGGACTTAAATAAGAACAACATATATTTTTTCAGGCAATTCTATGTAGCCAATTAGGTGCAGCAAGCTACCAAAGTTTCGACCAATTCTGTGTAAATTTCAGCATGCTAACTTAAATTAAAATCCTAATTCTAAAACTAAATTCTACAAAGAATGATAGGAGCTCTACCTTAAAAAGTCCTCCAAAAATTTCTCTTGCCCTTCTTAATCCTTGAAGAACTTGAAGCTTTTCTTCTCCAACTACTTCTCCTTCAAAATTTATAGATTGATGATGGTGATAGGTTGGCCTTGGTGGTGGTGAAGGTTGTGGGGGTGGAGTTGGTGGTGGAGTTGGTGGTGGGAGGTGGTGGAGTTGGTGGTAGCCATGGTGGAAGAGAAAGGGAATAGAGAAAGCAAGGAATATGGTTCTCATTTTGTTTTTTTCTTTTCTTGTTTTTTTTCATTCTCTTTTCCTTTCATTTTCCCTTTTGTATTTCTAATGAAATTAAGGAGATAATGACATGTAGCATGCTAGGTGTCTTAAGCCAAGCAACCAAACCTAAGAAGGATGACATGTGGTTTAGGGGTAGGTAAGGATAATTAGGGAAGTGACACATAATAGGGTTAGGTGTCCTCTTAAGAAAATTTGGTATTTTGGGTTTTAGAAAAATATAAATACAACCTTAATACTTCATACCATGTTTAAATACAATGTATTTACATTCAAATACTCATTCATTTAAATTCAAATGGTAATTAAAAATTATTTAAAAATAATTTTATCATTACAAAAATTAGGAAAAATTCATAGAAATACCCAGAAATTTTTACATACACATATGTCCAAAAATACGTATATATACAAGTATATATAGACACCGGGTATTACATTCTACCCACCTTAAAAACAAAGTCCGCCCTCGGACTTTCCAAAACTATGGGTCTAACAGGAGATTGATTAGGTCTAAGGGTCTTCCCACCCATGAAATGCAAACAATGATATACGTATCCATTATACATTCATGTATACACGCTATACCATAAATCATACACACATATATACCTACATACTAGTACGCCTATACATACAGATACATATATCAATACTTGTACGCAGTAATACGTAGAAATATAGATACACCTAAAGCGTCAATATACACACCCGCATCCATACACTTACTTCACTTAAAACATATGTACTTACATAAAGATTCACACAAGTATATGGTCAAAGACATATGCTATTTGATGGATACATATAGATATATCTAAATACATACACCTCTATATGTAATCACACACTCCTTATAATTATATATCTACATACATATATGTTCACATAATATTTAAACACACTCTACTCATAAGTCACAGAGCTAGCATACTTACATATACACATACCTATGGATACACCTAGATACGTCAAAGTATAGATCAAGTATACAACCAAGTATATATCCACCTATAGATACACATACTACTATATACATCACATCCAATATGCATACAACCTTGCTAACATACATGTGTAAGTAGGTGTATCCAAATATTGATGCACTAATAGTATATAGTCATACACCAATAATGATACACACCGATAAGATGCACCACATATCAAGTGGGTAACTTTACGCAAATATGTCACTTAAGCACATAAGTAGAAACACCTACAACTATATAGACAATTATATATATAAGTTCGCACAGAAATATGTACACAGTATATATCATTATAGTAAATAGTCCTGTTAGTACGTATGTATAGTATATCAACATTCTAATACATGCTCACTTTATATATGCAAGGATACATACATATGTATTCATATCCAACATTCACTCACGTAAATTTATATTTAACCACCTATATATTGCACAAATATACTTACATACAAGCCGTCAACGTAACATATATATTCAATGCAGTATATATATATAAACAACACTATATACACTATAGCACAAGAATTATATCAATACAATATATGTATACACACACACACACACACACACACACACTTGTATACACAAGCCATATCCATATATAAATCTTATGCACATGTTACACTCACATATCATTACATGATATATAAATACACACCAACCTACTTATATATATTTATACACTCCACTTAGTAAGCCAATATATTTCACACACTACTTATGATCCATATCCAAATGTAGCTATTCATATAGTTACATATCTTACTACATCAATTCACACAATCATATTTATCGTATGCATAGACATATAACTACTCCATATATACTATCATACATTATTAAACATCCAAACATATATCCACCTAGACGTATAAGCAAACAGCCATATACCAGCACATATATCATTAATTTGTTCATACATCAATATTTATATTAATAGATACTTCATATTTATATATACATCCATTAGATAACCAAATACAAATATATCTCCCTACATCCCTTAAATATATAATTTAGTATCTATACTTTCAACTCTACATACAATCGTATAGTCATCCATATACACTAAAATGTAGACAAGGTATATAATAGCACATATTTATATACGACACACTGTATTTTATTACACAAATAGCATGCCTTACACATATGTTCAGATATCATATACTATCTACTCCTCAATACATACAAACAATATTTCTATACAAACACCTCATAGTTCGTCAATATATGAACACTTATACTATGAATTATAAGGATACACACATGTAGTCATACAAGTATCGATAACGTATCTTACATACATATATAGCTATAAATATATATGCATGAATATCATACAGATATACAGGATAATAGACATACACTACGGGTATATAAACGCAGACACAAAATCACGTATTACAAACAACTATCCTTATCTACCCCCAGGAAACTCTATACCTTGGGCTTTCTAATACAAGGGCTCAATTCTAAGGCTGGTTACCTACCCACCTTAGGACGCAACTGTAGGATCCTGCCAAAACAGAGTTAGGATCGATAAATAAAGTTGAGACTTACGCTTGCGTATGCGACACGGTAGTCTCGGAACTTTGCCTTCGGATTCGCCACGACGGATCGAGTCTTCTCACGAACGGAGTAAGGCTACTAAATCCACAATCTAAATCTTTACTTTAGATTAAGAACTTGGATAAAGAGAGAGGAAGGATTTCGGCAGAGCTTCGCTAGAATGAAATGCATGCAAGAAATGCCATGCAAAAGTGTAAGGAAAATGGCTAACCCTTGGGTCTTATTTATAGCCCCCAAGGTAGTTATTTTAGGGTAAATTGTTCCTTTGGAACAATTTAACTAAAGCGTACCATCATACATGGCACATTATAAGCTTAAGTTGTACCATATGCATGGTACAACATAAGCTTAAGATATTCCCCCTTTATTAGCCATATGTCGCATGCACTTATGCATATATAATGCGACTTTCCCACTCATCCAGAGATCCTCTCCGCAAGGGAACAGATTCCCTTTGCACACGACTTCGTGTACGCGACGTTCGAGGTCCGTATTCCCTCGTACATCCCCCACAAGGGTGTACAAACGTCTTCCATATCCAACATCTCCCACTCACACTTGAGGGGATTGTAAGAGAACGTCTTTCTCTTAGTTCTTTCATCTATCATACCGAGAAATAGACCGTGCGACCGTCATGCGCGTAGAGTCTGTTGTTGTGCACTTGTTAGAGATACACAACGACCTCGAAGGTGCAAAGTTGAGTAGTTCAACGCATGCTTTACCCTAGATTATTTCTTCACATTTCTTATACTTTATATTCAACAATTGAATCCCATCTGGATTACAATTGGCTGGCCAGCTTTGAATCATTAAAGTCCAAATGCGAATATGAAATCAATCTTCCTCTTCTTGCGAACCTTCTGATCTTGACTTGATTCGCTTTTCTAACGTGCCCCGCCGAGCCGAATTATCATAGCCCATTAGCAACACGCTAAGATAGCGATCATCTCGTCAAATCTAAAGGAACCAATTGGATTCCTTGAGGGTAAGAGTTAAGACCCGTATGGTCTTTGAGTCTCACATAATAGCAAACACTATTGCTACTAACTCAGTGGTCGAAATGCATACGTGGTATGAACACGTATTACAACATCACTCCTTTCCCAGGGAGAGTATGTCTTAATGATGTTGTACGGATGAAAGATCAGACACCACAGTGCCTATCTTTTTGAGTCCCCTTACTACTCATGAAATATTCCTGGACTCTCATCCTGCATAAGACAGATAGGATTTAAAAAATCCTATGAGATCTCTTTCAAATATCCTTGTGATATAGATCTCAGATCTTTTGTAAGCATCCATATGATGCAGATCTTTCATTCGACTATCTTGTTTAAGTCACGACTCTAAATCATTTAATGATTTTGACTTTAAACTAGTCTCATCTCTATCTTATCCATCTGATAAGATAAGGCGGTTGCTCATGTGAGAGAGCCAACCTTAATCTGTCCGACATACACACAATAAAATAGCTGAGACTTAAACACAAATGTACATAAAATCATTTGTAAGAAACTTGTATGCAAATTAAACTTTGATCTTCTATAGACATGGGAAATATTATATGATACAGCTCAGCACCTACGCATTCCCATAGATGATAAGTGTTTGAAAAAACACATCTCTGGGGATCGCCTTAGTAAGGGGATCCGCTATCATCTTATGCGTGGATATGTATCCTATGTCTACTTCCTTCCGTTTGTCATAGTTCTTCACAAACTTGAATCGAATATCAATGTGTTTGGTCTTATAATGAAATTTTAGGATCTTTGACATAGGCAATCGAAGCTTGACAATCACTGTATATAGGAACAGTGCTTGAGTCAGTGGCATCCGTCAGCCTGTCTAAGAATTTCCTAAGCCAAACAGCTTCTTGGACCGCCATGCCGAATGCTACAAATAGCATAATGCATAGTCCGCAGTCCCTTTGAGGTACCTTAATATCCTCTTCACCGCTTTCCAGTGTGCCTGTCCTGGGTTGGATTGGTAACGGCTTACCATACCAACAGCATAGCAAATGTCCGGTCTGGTACACATCATGGCGTACATCAGACTCCTGACAGCACTGGAGTATGGAACCTTTTCCATAGCTTTCTTTTGGATCTTTGGGACACATTTCCAAACATAGACCCTCGCCTTTGGAGGTAAAACGCACGACAGAAGAGAAAAATCTCTTCGTAGTTTATTCCTTCCTGTTGCGTGAAACCTTTCGCAACAAGGCGAGCTTTATATTTCTCGATGGAGCCATCAGCCTTATGCTTGATTTGTAGAACCCACTTGTTCCCAATGGCTCTACGTCCCTTAGGTAAATCAACCAAGTCCCAGACTTGGTTTGTTTTCATGGATTGAAGTTCTTCTTCCATCGCCGCTATCCATTTATCTTTAGCAGTGCATGTGACGGCCTGTTTGAAATTTGCAGGTTCGTCATCATCTTGTAGTAATGTCATGAATGTTTGAGGAAATTCATCCTCAAATCTCAGAGGTGTTAGCCTCGTTCGATTACTACGTCTTGTTTGAGTTTGATCACTCCCACTTGGAATGACATCACTCCCACTTGGAATAACATCACTCCCACTCGGAATAGGATTGGTATCGTTCGTATCATTCATTGGTGAAGTTTGAAACGTATTTTCTTCTTCACCAAGAAATCTCCCACTCGAACGTTCCGATCCTTCTTGATCCCAAGTCTCAAATAAGGATAAGTCTTGACTTATCTCACCCTGTCTTGGAAACTCATTTTCCAAGAAGACAACATCCCTCGATTCGAATTCTATAAGACCCCCATTGTCCTCTTGACCGACGAAAGCATATCCTTTGGAGTTTTCAGCGTATCGGATGAAGATACACTTCCTCCCACGTGGCCCAAGTTTGCCATATTTGTGAGAGGATAAATGTGCATAAGAGGCACAACCCCAAGGTTTTAGAATGCTTAAGTCTGGAGTTCTATTGTTCCACAACTCATAAGGAGTAGAACTTACCGACTTCGAGGGTACACGGTTTAAGATGAATGCTGCCGTCAATAATGCATCACCCCAAAAGGTGATGGGCAAATTTGCCTGAGACATCATTGATCGGACCATTTCCATCAATGTCATATTTCTTCTTTCCGCAACACCGTTTTGTTGCGGAGTATAAGGCATAGTTATTTGATGAACTATGCCTTTTTCATCACAGAGTTCCTTAAAACTCGTTGATTGATATTCTCCACCCCGATCGGTTCGCAAGACCTTTATCTTGCGATCTAGTTGATCTTCCACTAAACTCATATAGTTTTTGAAGCATGATAAAGCTTCATGTTTGTGGGAAATCAAATAAATATGACCGAAACGGGTGAAGTCATCAATGAATGTGATGAAATAGGACTTCCCGCGTCTTGTCTTAACATTCATTGGACCGCAAATGTCCGAATGGATAAGCTGTAATGGAACTTCGGCCCTTGTGCCAGTTCCAAACGGCTTGCGACAAGTTTTCCCTACAAGACAATGTTCGCAAGTTAACATTTCAACTTTTGAAACATTAGATAGCAAGCCACTTTTGGCAAGTCTATCCATTCTAGTTGGTCCAATATGACCAAGTCTTGCATGCCAACAAATGATCTCAGATTCAGAGTTAGAAGCATTTGTCAAATGGAAACTTTCATTAATGGAAGAAGAATCATCATACATTGTGTTTAAAACAATTAATCCATTACAAACATTACCAGACCCAATTAAAGAACTATTACAAACAAGGTCAACCTTTTGTTTATAGAACCTCCATTCATAATCTAAAGACATTAACATGACCACGGATACGATATTCCTTCTAATATCTGGAGCAAAGAGGACGTCGTGCAATAATAAAGTCCGGCCGTTGTCGAGAACTAGCTTGCATGTTCCGACGCCTTTGACTTCAACACGAGTGTTGTTGCCGACGTATATCCACTTTGTTCCTTGAGTTATCTTTCGATACTCTACGAAGAACCTTCTGTCCTTCGCTACGTGGTCTGTGGCCCCTGAATCAATCAACCAAAAATAGTTAGATTCAGCAAGAAACACGGAACTAGAAACACATATGTAACTATCCCTACAAGTTACCTTATCACTTCCATCCGTACATGTACGGGCGAAGTGACCGTACTTGTTGCACTTAAAGCACTTGATCTTCTTCAAGTTTTTCTTCTTTGAGTGCACATTCTTTTGCCACTTTTTGTTCTTAGTCTTCTTTGAGGTTTCCGGTTCTTGCTTTCGTTCGTTCACAAACCTTAAGCGTTTATTCTTCCGCTTATTTCCTCCATGTGAGGAACTAGCGGCCATGTGCACTTCTGCACTTGGTTTTGCGGCTTGAATCCGCTCTTCCTCGAGTTCGAGGTGTTTCGATACATCGCTTAAAGTTTTAATGCACTCATTATGAGTGAGGTGCATTTTCATGTTATCCCAGCTATCTGGGAGTGAACGAATGACTGCTTGGATCTGCTGTTCGTCAGACAGCGTAACACCCGCATCCTTTAATTCAGATATGAGATTCGCCATGTGGCGGAGATGCTTCTTCATAGAATGATCACGCCGCATTTTGTACGAATCAAATTGAATATTTAAGGAGCGGAGTTTGGTAACCGAAGTTCCACCAAACTTTATTTCTAGCTCAGACCATATGTCTTTGGCTAGATCGAATTCCTGAAATAGACGCATTATGTCATTGTCCATTGCGGACAGTAACGTAATACGTGCTATTTTGTTCTTTCGAGTCCAAGTCTCATAAGCTTCCCGGTCCCTCTTGTGTTGGGCCGTATTGCCCAACTCAGGTTCTTCCATTATGTTTTGGAGTGTTTCAAGCACATCTTGCTCCTCCAAAACATATTGGATTTTAATTGACCAAAGTTTATAATTGTCGCCGTTGAGCTTTTCACCTTTGTTAAGCTCTGCGACAATGTTCTTAGAAGCGGTAGACATATTCGAATCAAAAAACTGCAAAGAAAATGAAAAACACGATCAAAATTCTATGCATAAAGTTTTGATTCTTTAAACACTTGATAAGTTCCTTGGATGCGTTGAAATGTTACTCTAGAATCGAGAAGTTCACTACGTTCCCAACTACCATCTAGAAGTAACTTTCAAAGTATCCCTCTTACTTATCTCAAGTAAAAAGAAATCATAAATGATACCCGTATGGTATCAGCAGCAGAAAAATACTTTTGAAAAACATATCTTTCAAAATAGAATAGGTGAGAGTTTGCGCAAAGAATTTTAGCGCAACAATTGCCAAGCCACGAGACCTGTTCTACACACCCATGGGTTAGATAACCATGGCCGGATCGTGGTAGGACTTGGAATTCTAAATTGCGCTATCCCGATTAAGGACGGGACATAACCTATTTGAAAATACCTTTTTCAAAAAATTTGAAAACACATTGGCTAATCTCCGTAGAGTAGAGCACAACGTTATAAGTTCATTGGCTAATCTCCGTAGAGTAGAGCACAATGACATGGCTAATCTCGCATGAAGTAGAGCATTACGGCTAATCTTCAAGGAGTAGAGCACTACGGCTAATCTCGCATGAAGTAGAGCACTATGGCTAATCTTCAAGGAGTAGAGCACTATGGACACCCCGTATGGGCTAGTCGGCACGTTCAAATTTGACCAAGGCCTTCTGCTGGATTGGTCGACCAAAACAACAAAATTGGTCGACCAATAATTTTGTCTTCAACTTCTCTCGGCCAGGGCCTCTGCCCTGGCCGAGGCTTGGCCAATGGCCGGCCAGGGCCTCTGCCCTGGCCGGCCAGGGGGCCCTGGCCCCTCGGCCAGGGCCTCTGCCCTGGCCGAGGCTAGGGCATTGGCCCTGGCCTCTGCCAGGGCTGGCCAGGCCGCCGGCCCTGGCCTCTGCCAGGGCCGGCCCTGGCAGCCAGGCCGGCAGGCCGTGGCCGTGGCCGGCCATTGCCGGCCTGGCCTTGGCCGGCCACTGCCGGCCTGGCCTTGGCCGGCCACTGCCGGCTTGGCCATGGTCGGCCATGGCTTGGCCATGGCCGGTCATGGCCAAGGCCATTTTGGGCATTGGCCGGCCATGGCCCCTTTGGCCATGGCCGGCCACCCCCTTTGAATGGGGTTGCCGCACACACTCCTCCCCCTTAATGGGGTGGTCGACGGTGGTTATTGGCCGTAGCCAACCCCCTCCGCTTGGGGAGGGGGGTGCATGGCTTTCATAGCCCATTTGGCCATGGTGCACATGCACCAAATTTCATCTTCCCCGATGGAAATAACTACCACCTTCTTCCTCGATGAAGCACTCGTTCGTCGATGAAGCACCCGTTCGTCGAGAAATTAGTTATTTCCTAATGGCCGTGTGCCAAAAATGAATAACATACTACGTGAACGGTCGGTTCTTCCCGTCACGGAGAGTTCCTACCATATCCGTAATGATAGGAGACCCTAACGTGAAAAGAAAAACCGCTGCGTTCTCTCCGTCACGAAGCGTTCCTACCATATCCGTAATGGTAGGAGACCCATTCGTGAAAAAGACAACGACTCGTTCATAGTTTCGACGGGACGACGGTTTGACCGGGGCGAACCCGTATGGCTCTGATACCAATGTAGGATCCTGCCAAAACAGAGTTAGGATCGATAAATAAAGTTGAGACTTACGCTTGCGTATGCGGCACGGTAGTCTCGGAACTTTGCCTTTGGATTCGCCACGACGGATCGAGTCTTCTCACGAACGGAGTAAGGCTACTAAATCCACAATCTAAATCTCTACTTTAGATTAAGAACTTGGATAAAGAGAGATGAAGGATTTCGGCAGAGCTTCGCTAGAATGAAATGCATGCAAGAAATGCCATGCAAAAGTGTAAGGAAAATGGCTAACCCTTGGGTCTTATTTATAGCCCCAAGGTAGTTATTTTAGGGTAAATTGTTCCTTTGGAACAATTTAACTAAAGCGTACCATCATACATGGCACATTATAAGCTTAAGTTGTACCATATGCATGGTACAACATAAGCTTAAGATATTCCCCCTTTATTAGCCATATGTCGCATGCACTTATGCATATATAATGCGAATTTCCCACTCATCCAGAGATCCTCTCCGCAAGGGAACAGATTCCCTTTGCACACGACTTCGTGTACGCGACGTTCGAGGTCCGTATTCCCTCGTACATCCCCCACAAGGGTGTACAAACGTCTTCCATATCCAACAGCAACTACCCCTATTAAGCATTACCCGTACTGTCCTTACACACGCAGCAGTGCGGAGAACTGCATGGGCCATCACCTGTCACGACCCGCTTCCCAGGATACCCGATAAGTACGAATCCGTATCAGGTATTCCCGAAACTACGGGTGTGAATAAAAACGAGGAGAGATAAGAGAAGTATTGCTCGGAACAGAAAACTCCGCAGGCCACTGCGCACGTGCTGGGAAGTACAAGTAAAGCTCCATCATAGATATAATACTGAGAAATAAACAAAAGTACAATATTTCATTTATTTAAAACATTGATACAGTCTTTTATATAAACCATCTGTTCGAGGGGTACAAATAAGGAAAGCTACACTTAGACAACGATAATCTTATACAATTTCAAGTCCAGTTCCAGCTTATACAATTCAAACATGTCATCATCACAACTCTAGATACAAAGGTCTACCCGAAAAAAACACCAAAAGTACAAGTCTCGCATCATACCCCCTCGCCACCCAATCCTACAACCGATCACCAACTCCTAGGCTCCAGCCGCTATCCCCAACCTGAAAAGTCAACGGGGACGCATCAACGCGTGACCCAGCAGAAACTCTTAACACTATAGTAGAACCCAGTTTTAGAACGGGTCTGCCTATCTAGGGATGGTGGTCTACCAAATAAGGTTCATGGTGAATAAACGTGATATATTCCAACATGTGAACTTAGTTATAGGAACTTGCAAAACATGCATATGAAACCACATTATGAAATGCAGGTATTGAAAGGAAGTATAAGAACATGTTACCATGGGATAGCAGCATTAAAGTAAACAAAAGTAAGGACACATGAGATAATAACATTTATAAATTAAAGACAATTACTTTAAGTTGTTGATTCACATATTTGGAAACTCGTGTAAACCGCAGGACGCTAAGGAGTCGGACTTCACCCAAGGTGGGTGAAAAATGGTACCTCAACCAGTGACACGAGCACTGGAGGGGCCTCTCGTAACTCCGTACCCGAACGGGGCAAGGTACTAGAGCGAGACTCATCTCGGTTTTTCTGTCAGACAAACGGAGCAAACCATCATTTACCGTCATGGTGCGACACGAGCACACCAGCGGCCTCTCTAGCCCTCTCCAACTCCCCTTCTGGGGGCAACACATCGGGCGAGAAATCATAATTCATACATCCGCTCCTTAACCCCTAAAGTTTACATGTGTTTCCCCCAAACCCACATCCGGAGGCTCACCCATTTTAGAATGGACTGAGCTCCTGATGTCAAACTCTTATCCTCACTCTCAGTTTTTAAAGTATTTCTTCGTTTGTCAACAAATCATCTAGCGGTCTCGACTACCGCTTTTTCATCTCTCCATCTCTTTCATAATTTCACCGATGTCGTAATTCAACAACGACCATCGTCTTCATCTCATTTCAACATCGCATATTTCCATCAATTCCATTCACTTTCTTAATGAAGTTACAACACTAATATGATACACTAAACATGATGAAACTACAATACTAGCAAATGTCTCAAGTTGACATACTCAATCAAAATAAAGCTACATGCTAGCATAATGGAAAGTAATGGCGTAATAACACAACCATGTATACTAGCTCGTTGCATGTTAGTAAATGACATAAGACGTCCTTTAACATAACATAATATACTAGCTTTTATTTGGACATAGCAAACATGTTAGTATGCACTTTAACTTGAACACAATTTCATTTACTCCAACAAATTGGAAAGCATGTGAACATAGCTACTAATTATCACATAAATCATGACAAATAATAGCATGATAACTGAATTTGAACAAAACATAAAAGAGTAATGCATGGTATGACAATAGTGTAAAATTTGAATCTGTCTAAATGGTTACAGTATAAAGAACATCATTTTTAGCCTATCTACAGTCAGAATTGGTCTCTGGTCCCTTCACAAAAGTTGTAGATATTGGTGTTTTCCTTTCACTGACCAATTTTCATAAACTCAGTTGACATATGTGATTTATGGTGGATTTTCTCCTGCCAGGTATAATTTCAGCATTCTGAACCAGAAACTGAGTTCAGTTCAAGTCCAATTTTCTATCAGTTACAAGCAGATATAGGATTTTCGGAAAATTACAAAGGGAAAATTACAAGTTGAAGATCTTGAAGCCAGCTTTCCAACGGCACCAAGATCATTATGTTTCATTAAGTGTGCAGGGTTTTCTACTCATTTTACTGAAGGGTGTCCAGACTGTCCAAAAACAGACCAGTTTCAGAAATTGAATTTTTACCCTAGTTTTCAGTTTGAATTTGCAAAACTTGTAAACATGAAAGTTATTAAGGACTTAAATAAGAACAACATATATTTTTTCAGGCAATTCTATGTAGCCAATTAGGTGCAGAAAGCTACCAAAGTTTCGGCCAATTCTGTGTAAATTTCAGCATGCTAACTTAAATTAAAATCCTAATTCTAAAACTAAATTCTACAAAGAATGATAGGGGCTCTACCTTAAAAAGTCCTCCAAAAATTTCTCTTGCCCTTCTTAATCCTTGAAGAACTTGAAGCTTTTCTTCTCCAACTACTTCTCCTTCAAAATTTATAGATTGATGATGGTGATAGGTTGGCCTTGGTGGTGGTGAAGGTTGTGGGGGTGGAGTTGGTGGTGGAGTTGGTGGTGGGAGGTGGTGGAGTTGGTGGTAGCCATGGTGGAAGAGAAAGGGAATAGAGAAAGCAAGGAATATGGTTCTCATTTTGTTTTTTTCTTTTCTTGTTTTTTTTCATTCCCTTTTCCTTTCATTTTCCCTTTTGTATTTCTAATGAAATTAAGGAGATAATGACATGTAGCATGCTAGGTGTCTTAAGCTAAGCAACCAAACCTAAGAAGGATGACATGTGGTTTAGGGGTAGGTAAGGATAATTAGGGAAGTGACACATAATAGGGTTAGGTGTCCTCTTAAGAAAATTTGGTATTTTGGGTTTTAGAAAAATATAAATACAACCTTAATACTTCATACCATGTTTAAATACAATGTATTTACATTCAAATACTCATTCATTTAAATTCAAATGGTAATTAAAAAATATTTAAAAATAATTTTATCATTACAAAAATTAGGAAAAATTCATAGAAATACCCAGAAATTTATACATACACATATGTCCAAAAATACGTATATATACAAGTATATATAGACACCGGGTATTACAGTTCTAGCGGTACGAATGATGGCGGCCATTGTTAGTGCATGTGTCTGAATCCAATCTGGATATCTGCATACCTGACCCGCTTAGTTTCCACCGCCCAATACCCCCGTGCTCTTAGCTGGGTACAGCTAAGTCGGACGAATGAGTCATTCGACCGTTGGGCTGGCGTCGACATTCAAGGAAGAGTTAATGGGGCCAAGTAAACGGGCAGCCGTTAACTCGAATCCTGGAGAAGATCGTGCCCCAATCTATGAGGGACGGTTACACATCATCAATGAGGAACTACATATAAATAGACAGATGAACGAAGGTAAAGGGGTTCCATCTTCAAGGTACGAGGTCTAAGACATAGAACTCTATCTTCTCACTTTTACCATTCTTATATTCGAGCTTGCATCGTCAACCTTGAGACGAGCCTCTATGGGTCGATCTCAGCTGCACCAAGCTCCCTCTCATTCTTAAGTCCCATACTAACTTAAGCATCGAAGGGGATTTGGGTCGGAACCCAGATCCGACCCCCCCTAACGAGTCCATGTGGTGCAGATTATCCAACATCAAAGGTCGACATCGAGCTCTCCAACTTCAAACGATCGACACAACGGCCGTCTGTAGGTCGGTCGAAGGTCGTATTGCCTCCAACTACCATCATTCGACCCTGGTTCCTCCAACCAAGGGTCCCACTCCATCTGCTGACGAGGCTCCAACTCAGCACTTCAAGTCTACGCCAGCTCGACAACTGTGCCTGTCAATTTTGGCCTTAACAATACTCAAATACATATATCCTCAATGTGACAACTTTAGGTGTTAACACTAATTTAAAGTGGTGATTTCGATATGACAATTTCTGGTGTCAATAAAAATTGAAAAATGAAAAAGGAGTAGAAGAATAATAATTTCAATAATAAAATTTGAACTTATAAGAAAATCAAACCTTACTACCTTGTACTACAATTGATGAGAAAATCATGGCTTAGACTTTGTAGAGCATTCATGCTGATAACGTGTGGTGAAACAACGAAGAATGAAGAACAATTGTATTATGAAAACTAATAAGAACAAGAATAGAAAGAAGAGGAGTATAAAGAATATTATTGATGTAAAGAATAATATTGAGATATATACACGTGATATAGAGAATCTCTATTTATACTACTTTCTCATACGTGCAGGTAGACAAGTCTCTTCATCTTGTTGCAACATTTCCATTAAAGAATGGTTTAATGGCTATGAGTACGAGTGTCTCTACCAATGTCTCTTCATATCATCAAATGCATGAATGTAGACATGATGTGCAACTCCATTCATTTGTTACATAAAAATTCGACTGTCTCTACACAATCCTCTTCACATAACCAACATTAAATGTTGTGAATGTCCATTATTTCATAACATGTATAACTTTAAAGTGCTTGCCAAATAGAAGTAGATGGGTGTTATTATTTGCACTATGAAAAATGATATGCACACTAAACATTCTAAGCTCTCTATCTCCTATTCTTTTAGTCATTTTACGGAAATTTGTTAGCAAACTTGTAAGTACGTGGTATGTGCGCGGGGGTAAGACGCTGGGTTCGCAAATGAATTCTCTGTTCGGAAACTAGAACGAAAAGTGGGAAGAACGAGAGCAAAAGGGGGAACGAAAACGCAATGGCGGAGAGCTCGGATTTTCTAGGGTTTGTGAAGAGGCACTTCGACGACGTGAAGGAGCACTGGAAGAGCAACTTCGCATTCCTGGATTACTACAAGAAGACGCTCGGTCGCAAGGAGCCGCTCCCCAAATGGACTGACGCCGACGTCGAGGAGTTCATTGCTTCCGATCCGATCTACGGGCCTCAGGTCTCGATCCGATCTCATCCATTTCCCATTCTTTTTTGAACCTCGAATAGATCAGGGTTTGATCTTGCCCTTGAAGATTCTTTAGGGATTATTCATGGAATCATGTTATGATTTAATTGGATTTGAGTATATTTCATTTGATTGTGTGTTAAAACACGGTTTTTTTCTTTGGAGATTTGAATAATTATATTTCTTTTTTGGTTCTTTTCTATCAGTTGAAGGCAATAAGGGAATCGAGAAAGTTTGCGGCGGTGGGGGCTGTTCTTGGTGCAGCACATTTAGGAGGAATCTCCTGGAAATATTCCAAGAGCCCGCATGGCACGTAGCTGTTTCCCTTTTTAATAACTAGATATAGTTAACTAAATATGTGATTAAAATTTATCCTGTTGAGTTTAATCAGGATTTTATCGTTGTTGAATGTTAAATGGTTGAGTTTGTGCAAAACGCTATAAAATTGTTGACTTTCTTCTCCCAGTACACTTGGCCGAAAAAACTGAAAAACTTTATAGTTAGTGGAGAACTTCTGGATGCAAATGCTTTTAAGTTAAATGTCAGAAGAACTAACAGTTTAACATAAGTTTTTCCTACTGATTTGGGTAAGTTGGAGTGGAATCTTCCCCTTTCTATGCCGAACTAAGTTTTACCGAGTCTAAGCTTAACTTTTGACTAATGTAGGTTTGTTTCATAATATCTGTTGTTAAGGTTCATTTGGGTATTGATAATTGCATATGGATTGCTGTTCATTTATTTGAGGACGGAAGTGGCATGTTAAAGGGTGTTCCACATTGTGGGCTTTTCTATGTGGTGATGGCACCACTAGCTATTAAAATCTTCCGATAGATGTGATAGATGTGATGCATATCGTATGATACTGTACAACATGGTCATGCACATAGCATAATTTGTATCGAATGGTAGTATCTGGGCAGGTTAATTATTGTATGATATATGTACAATACAATATTTCTGTCGTCCAATATGGTAGATTCAAAATTTAATTAGTTTTTGAGCCTGTTTGGGTTTGATGTCCATATTTTCTTAGTGCACGGGACATAAATGGTGAAAACTGATAAATTCCTTTTCTTATTCCATCTGACCTTTTTTCCTCGTTGATATTTCTTCTTTAGTCCCATCTTGCCAATTATATTTGACCAAACCGAGCCATGTACAGACATTTTTGAGCATTGCCAATTATATCTGAATCTTATGAAGCCTGTTTGAGTCCCATCAAAGCCTTGTCCAGCATCTTTAAGTGTCACATGTCGTGTTGCTTTTACCACGCTTATTCTGATCATGTTTTTGGTGATGTGAAAAGTTGCTCGTTGCCCCCACCAACTCCATCCCTCTGTCTCTCTATTCCTTTATAATCTTAGTGCAATCTTGAAAATTACATATGATTTTTGTTGTTTGACTGTTTAATAACATCAACATATGTGACTAAATTAGATCTTTTAGCTACTCAATATGACCTCTTTTTTGTCATTTCTTTCCCCGTCAATTGCATCAATAATAATGGCACGGAGTTTTGATGACTATCATTGTCTTAATTCCTAGGTGGTGTGCTAGGTTGGTTGCCCTGATTTTAGGGTAGGTGACCCATGAAGGCATGCCTACAAACTAGGCAGCCAACGATGTCGTGCTGGTGAGCGTGGTGCTATCTAATGCTACACAGCCCCCCCTTGGATCCATGATCTGGATCGCACGACCTTATTTGTGGGGGTGCACTATCTAGATGCAGAAAGCATCAAATGGAATATAAGGAGACTAAATTTAAATATCTACATGCATTAACATTACATATCATAAACATTAATAATTGATGAAAGAAACAAGAAAAAAAGAAATAGTCGGGATTTAAAAAAACCTAACCTGATTTTTTCTTATATCTTTCGCTTTCACCCTCCCGATCTCTTTCTTTCATCAGTTGTGACTGGCTTCATTTTCCTTCATGTTTTTGGCTTCTTTTTGTCACCCTAAAATTGCAAAATGTGTTGTCCTAATTCATTCCATATCCATATGGTTCCAATAAAAATTTGATTTATTGATTTATTGATAATTTACTTATAATCTTATGTGGTTTTTGAAATTTTGAATCTTAGATTTGGACTATTTTTTGTTTAGAATTTGAAAATTGGTTATGAATTATTTAATTTAATCAGACATGATAACACTATATTTATTTTCATTTAATGTGTTGATAATTTTTATTTACTATTGCATTGTTGTTAACTGAGTTTATTTGGTTACTATTAAATTTGGTTATGTGTTACACATGAATAGTTTGTATGCGAATCTCTCTATTTGCATATGTATGTATGTGTGTGTGTATGAATGCATGTATATTGAAACACATGGGCTTAATCTAACCACAACTCTCGATTTGAGCGTGCCACGATTTGGAACAATGACCGATATATTGAAACACATGGGCCTAAGCTAACCACAACTCTCGATTTGAGCGTGCCACGATTCGAAACAATGAACAACTCTCCCTACCCCCACCCCCATTGTATATTGCGTACGATTTAAAGTAATGTACATCGTACTCATATTTGTACATCTAGTGTATCATGAACCAGGTAACATTGGGCAAGCTAGGTGCATGCAGCTGTGTTGGCTTGATTAAGGGGTAGGTACTACCATTAGATAGTGCTTTCACCTCATCGACAATTTTTGATGAGAGGTAATCTGGGAGATTTTGTCACATTTGCTACCATCGATTCTTGTCGACTACCTCCGCTTGCTGGATGAATAGGCATGAGAGAGATCGAATGGGTTAGTGTTTTGAATCCTCACTCCTATTAGCTTAAATTGAAGACCCACTTCTTTGCATTGCAATTATTACCTGACGTGCTTCTTTGAGTTATATTATTGGGAATGTGGGTTGTGGCCACACCACTGGAATCTAGTGATTTTGGGCTCCGGGTGGCAATTTGTAATTTTGGGCCCCAGCAGCGCAGATGTGAAGAAAGGGAGAGTGAACGACTGAGATCCAAGGCCAACGACTAGTGTTGGGAATGAGGGGTTGCGGCCACACCGATGGCAATTTAGGGATTTTAGGCTCCGGGTGGCAATTTCGTAATTTTGGACCTTAGGGGTATTTTTATAAATATGGACAAATCAGCCATATATATAGTGAGTGAGGGATTAGTGTTAGGATCAGGTTGAATTTGAAGAAAGAAGAAGAGAGAATATGAGTAGAGGATAGATTAGTTGTAGGTCTTTGGAGAATTAACCCTTTTATCCCGAACCAAAGGGTATGAGAGTAGTTTTCTCTCTAATTGGAATCAACTATCTTGTATTTCGTGTTTTTATCTATAAAAATCTCATCTTTCCCAAAACCCCAAATCTGTCCACTTAAGCCCTAGGATTTCCTAACAAATTGGTATACATAGTGTTCGATTCTGGAATCAATGTCAGATCTGGAAGAGTTGAGATCCATGATCAAGCAATGCCTTGAGGAGTCGAGGGCCATGATGAAGCAAATCTTTGTGGAGGCATGCCAGAAAATCGTTGTTGAAGGAGCAGTGATGATTCAAAACCTTGAGGACTCGCGGCGAAAAATTCGGAGGTTTTTCTCCTTCTGAAGAAGTCTACAAGTTTTAATCTACCAGATCTGAAAGGGAAGGATGCCAACGGCACAGATCTGAAGAAAGAGAGTCAACGACCGAGATCTGAGGCCGGCGAAGGCGTGTTAAGACCTATTTGAGGCTGGCAACCCTAGGCGAGGCTGCTAGGGCCTTGCGGCCTTCAAGTGGCCCCGCCTGGGCGGGCGAAACCCTAGCGGGTCGCCTGAGGCGTCGTGGTCCCTAGGCGGTCTCGCCTGGGGTTGGCGGCTCGTCAGAGGGCTGCCGAATATCTAGCGAGCCGCCAGCCCCTCATGGGGCTTATTTGACTGGCGGATGAGATTTCTGCCCATCCAGTGGGGTTTGTTTGACGGATGACATGTTTTCAGACAACTGTGGCTGGTTTCGGCTACAACGAACCCGTGGCGAGGTCTGGCGATGGCGTGGGGCACTTTTCGGGGCCACACTGCCCTTGGATGTTTAACAATTAGCCACAATGGCATCTCGCGGAGGCCGCCGCCGCTATGGGATGGCCATTTGATCCTGGAGGGGACGTGCATTCCTTTGATTCGGGAGAGAATGAGCAATCCCTAGAGCGTCCATGGATTTCATGCACCACCTTGAGGACAGAGTGGTGCTTCGGGGATGAAGTCATGTTGGGAATGTGGGGTTGTGGCCACACCGGTGACAATCTAGTGATTTTGGGCTCGGGTGGTAATTTTGTAATTTTGGACCCTAGGGGGTATTTTTGTAAATATGGGCAAATAAGCCATATATATAGTGAGTGATTGGTTAGGGTTAGGAGGATCATGTTGAATTTGAAGAAAGAAGAAGAGAGAACAGGAGTGGAGGATAGATTAGTTGTGGGTTTTGGGAGAATTCCTCATTTAGCTCGAATCAAAGGATATGCGAGTGGTTTCCTCTCTAACTGAAACCGACTATCTTGTATTTTGTGTTTTTATCTATAAAAATCTCAACTTTCCCCAAATTCCCAAATTTCTTCCACTCAAACCCTAGAATTTCCTAACATATACCCACTACAATGAAACTCTCTACCATGTGATCTCTCTCCTCTCTATTCTCTCACGCCCTAACTTTTTTAATTTTCCTTTGTTGCTTAGGCGTCGCATTGGCACCACCTAAGAGGTAAGGTGCCATGCGTAGCCATGACGCCTTGCCCGCCTTGCCTCCCGCATTTGCAATGTAAAACATTGAAAACTATCTTCAAACTAGTCTATTCTCCAGCATTTTTCAGGCTCATGAAATAATCTTTTAGCCACATCAAGCATCTTCAAGTCCCATGCCATAGTCTTAAAGCATCTTTAAGTGTCACATTTCTTTGACCAACTTATTTTGATCATCTTTTGGGGATGCAGAGAGCCTCCCCCTGCATGTGCTAACTCCCTCCCTGTGCATCTTTATTCATTTATAACTTCAGTGCGATGTAGAAAATTATACATAGCTTTTATTGATTAGTTGTTTAATACTATTAACTTACTAATTAAGCGTTTTGATTTAAGTCTAGTCCTTATACTGGTAGTGCAAATGGGGAAATATAATTTGTATTTAATTGTTTAATACCATTAGGTTAATTGATTGGGTGTTGTTTCAATAAGTGGTACTAGCATGTCTTGTTTTTGTAAACAACAGCGATAGTAACAAAACACTTATTTATATCATAAGTTAAATTAAGAGTTTATCTTGTGGTGCTACTTTTATTAATGGCCTTTTTAGTTTATCTTGTGGTGCTACTTTTATTAATGGCCTTTTGGTAATTAAACAATGAATTTATAAATAATATTCATCTAATAACTGTTTTTATAAACTAGACCACTTCTTTTAGGCTATTAATATGTCTTTTTAGGTATTCATTGTTTTATGTTTAAGTTTACCATGTTGTTATGATGTATATGGTTGTATACTTAATTACGTGATCATTGCTTAAGAATAAACACATTTCGCGATACCAGTGAAAACCGATGTCCGATATATTTCACTATTGGATTACTATTGAACGACTATATTGGCACCTAGTTATAAATATTTTTAATTTGTTTAAAAGTCTCACTATCTTGCTACATTATATGTACAGAAATCATTTGGGTTTACTTGAATGAGAGCAGGAAACTTTTTGGTGTAAGAGGGAACTCATTGTCTCTATCTTGTGAGGTAGCAAACAACATCAAAATAACAATGATGACTGAGAAAGAGGTGTATCATCCTATCAGATGTCAGAAAAATACTTGAATTCATATTTGTATGGATTTTTTTAACTTATCAGTAAGGCCTTTGGCAGCAGGTTACTGTGATTGAGAGCCTTTAACATGGGATTTGTATTACTAAGTAAGTTTTTATTCATGTGTGTTAAATGATGTTACCTGGCGTAAGTAGGTGTTTACAAACACATCCTTCGCTTAAGACATCTTAACTCCTTGTTGAAGCCTTCAAATATTTACGCTTACCTTCATTACTTAACCCGTCTTACTACAAGAATCAAAAGATTTAGACCATTGCCAAACAATGCTGGGATTAGCAATCTTTCCGGTTACTTCGGGCACTACTACAAGCCTAGGCCACATTTCTGCTTTTATGATTGATTCCATCCCATATGATAACCGAAACTCTAGTTAGATATTTTGTCAAAAAGTTAAGACATTAAACTAATTTCAACTGAAAATTGACCCTAATTCAAAACATGCAAGTTCTCCATTGCATTAAAACTAAGATTACTGTCTTGGTAACTAAAATCTACCCCTCTTATATATCAATGTAAACTGTTTGGATATAGGTAGTATCATTGCCATATTTGTATTTGTTTTCCTTTATCAGTGATGGATATTGATCTGTTTTGAATACTATCAATGTTTAGTTAACGTCTGTATTACATCTTGGAGACCGCTTGGTAATGTCTGTATTACATTTTGGAAAACTCTTGGTACTATTGGATACGTCAAAAATAGGAAGACAAAAATAATCTTGGACTTTCTTGTTTCTACTTCCAATTGACTGACAAGGATGTATAAATCACACCTGTTTGACATGTGATTAATCAAGATTTTTTTACTATATAATACTAAACCCTTAATTATAATGCCAATTCCACCCTTTGTTTTAAATTGGAATTAGGATTTCAATGCTATGGATTATCATAATGTTCCCATTTGAGCCTTTTTTAGAGGGGAAAAAAATCAAAACAATTGGACCCAAGATTCAGTTCAAAATTCTATAGCATGCCTGCATCAGATCAACACTAAATGGCTATGATGTATGCATACAGGTACAAGTAACGGATATAGATACATGGATACACAAAGTTTTCCCAAAAAATCTGCAGACACAATTCAATGCGGTTATGGCAATATTTTATTAATTTTTTATAATGTTTACTTAAATTTTTAATCCAACTGTCAACCCGATACTAAACCATCACAAATTTATAACAGGACATGTTATATTCTAATTAAAACTTCATGTGTTGATAATGAAATATGGGATTTTACATCTACTTTTAGATCATTCTTCATTTTTATCCACATTTCATAGAACACCAACCAAATCTTTAGGTTAATTTGAATCAAAAAGTAAGCAAAAAGATTTGAAATTAAAGATGACAACAGCCGAATTTGGAAATTTTAGGAACTCATGATTTTGTGCCTTAATTGCAGCTTTGAAGCTCCATGAACCCTAAACTTCACTTCTATGTTATCCTTCAGATTGTTTACGACTAAAGATTCCATGAGTAGTAGCCGAAAAGACCCTAAGTTCAAATCAAAGAGATAAATACATCAAATTAAAACCATCATGGGAAAAATAAATAGGCTATTTATCTCCTTATTTGAGAAAAGTAAATCACCTTGCCTCTTTTCAGTAATTTCAGCAGAGATGAAACCATAGAGGAATTTGAACTAGAAACCTTAATTTTCAAGGATGCTGAAATAAAATATATAAATAAATTAATAAATGACTATTATGATATGAGAAAGGAACATCACCTAGTTTGAGCTTGGGGGACTTCTTCTAGCTCTTTGGTCTATTCCCTTTCTTGCTGAACGGAGTTTGAATCAGTCACCAAAATTCAAGCGGAATTTAAAACAAAAACTTCAAATATGGTGTTTGATCAAATTGGAAATGGAACACTAGGTAAATCCACTCATCTCTGTTGATTGGCGTCCTACGTCAATTGCCATTTTCAGCATGTATTCCGTCTCACCAATCGTCGGTCATGACATCGGTTTGCTCTAATCTTGGGGTCTGTTGCAGGTTGCTGATGATTCAAAGAGAAAGCAAGCATCAAGTTAATTTAGCAGGGTTGGCTTGAAAACCAGAAAGATTTCAAACCTGAAGCAGACTCACTTAATAAGTGAGTCTGCTTCAGACTCCAGTGAATGGGTTTGGCCTCTATTTGACCTGCCTCACGCCCAGTGCGAATCTGGGTTGCAGCCGACCCATCCGAATCCGATATATGTGGAATTTGGTTATGATTCTTCTGGACACAAATCTGTGCATCGTATAGATTAACAGTCATCTATTTCCGATGGCATGTCTACATTAAACTATAAAAATGTTAAAAATCATCATCTATTTAATATTACACCCCTTTACAAATCAAATGCATTGAAGTCTAAAATTTTGTGTATATTTGCAATTTTTTCATGTGCATTTGCACATGCGTAGAGATCTAGCCAACCTAAACCTTCTAGCTACATGATATGTTTATTATATTGTATGGTATTCCAATTTTTGTAATATTTGAACACTATTTTAATTTTATCTAGAGTTTAAAAAGCCGGCAAGATACAATATGTTTCTGCATCGATATTTTAAACAGGTTGCTATGTCAGATATCCATACTTGTGCATTTATGGATGTATATGTTCTAAAAGTAGAATGAAATTTGCTTTGGATTGGTCTATTCAACGGCTACCCTACTCCCTTAGTTTTTGTGTACATTTCTGCATTCATAGGTGCGTGTGTATGAAGTGTTCCTTTACTGAGGGTAACCTATTCTCTATCTTGAGGAGTTTTCAGATGATATGCAAATAATAGCTATACTGTCTTTTAACTTGGAAAGTTAATCTCTAGTAGTATTGCATGTTTTCTATTGCCACATCTGTCTTCATCCACTTTAAATGCATGGGTGATTGTACAAGCCTGTTAACTTAAAGATACTAAGTATACATCATGTATTTCTGGAAGATCAATGATGTGTAGCCTTATCAAATCTTCAAGTCATAATCCAAAATATTTCATTGACTTACTCATGACCCTTAAGTGGCAAATTTGCACAATTCAATCATCACCATCTCTTATTGGATAGACTCCAGAGGCTTATGCCGGTGTACCCACACCCATACAATGACTATACATTATGTCATGGTTACATCGCCTAGAAAAAGAACCTTCTTAGTTATAGCACGCATTGATTGCTTTATAAGTCAGCTCATTGTTGGAATATTGAATAAATTGTATGTCTTTAATATAAAATCTGTCATCTAAAGGATGTAAAGTCTTGAATTCTATTTCGGTTCATTGGCACATTGGAGTCTTGCAGTTAATTGGATTGGCTCAGGTGTGCACCCTGAAAGCATGTATTCACATATAATTGGATCACTTTCTACTAAGTGTCTCTATAAATATGGAACGTGATATGTTAATCAAACATTTTTGGGTTGAAGTATTCTAATAATTCTGTTTGATTTTTAATTGGGATATCATAAAATTAAACAGAAAATAAAATAAAAGAAATTGAAAAATATGTTTGCTTGTAAACAAGTGTCAAAATGGGTTATTTGGTTTGTACTATTTACAACCATTCTTTTGGAACCCATCCGAGTAGGGCTGCATTTGTTTTTAATGTTTAAGATTTTAAATCTTCCTCATGGACTCATAGTTTCCGTTGTTGCCTTGGTTTTCAATTTACACCCTAATTTTTTCTTGATTAGAAACACAATTCTAAATTTATATACATTGCCTGTCATTTATGTTTAGTGTGATAATATTTCTGTAAGGTTTTAATAACATCGTCTGGCAACATCTGTAAGTCTTTCTTCTACTGTACATGATCTCTATTGTATTTAGTCATCATAGTTTAAAAAATGAATGTGGTTTTCAAGGCCTGTTCCTTCTGCATTATTCTAACTTCCAAGCACTGGCAAATGGAAATAAGAAAGCTCCATGCTGCTAACGACTGGACCATGCTTTTTAACACACTTATTATCTACCGAACATTTTATAAAGGGCTCGATTGAAATGCGTGTAAGAAAAGTTATTGTTTGGGGTGCTTTTGCATGTGATTTGCATCTGCTGACGGGACCATAACTACTGCATCATATTGTTATCCATTATCTTCTAGAATTTGTTTATTGACAGGGAATGAGTCAACAGAATTTTAAACATGCACTTTATTACTTGTTGAAAAATCTCTTTGTTTTTGGGTTCAGTGTTCATCCTATAATATGATGGATTGCTGCAGGTGTGGTTCTAGCTACTGGATTTGGAGCTCTGTGTGGTGGCATTGTTGGATGCGAAGTTGCTGAACACTGGAATCAGTTATATAAGATTGATAAGCAGGGTGCTAATCTTAGGTTTCTTTACTGGTGGGAGGATAAGATTCAAGGTTAGTTGTTTCCCATCGGTGAATGTCTTCACTTTTATCCATCTCATTCAATCATTAAAAGTTCTTTGCAAGGTTATGATTTGGGGTTTATCGTGTCTAGCTTATCTCTGCCAACATTCAATATTGGCTGGCAACCTATGTTCTTGCTGTTACTTGGATGTTACTTGTGCTTCTTCTGCATGTTTTTAATAAAATGTTTATATCCTTTTTACTTGGTTAGGGCAATGTTTTGGACATGTAACCTTTAAATGAGAGCAGGGCTGTGTTTCTCGTTTTCCTTTCATTTTTTTTCAATGTGTGCAACAAATTCAGTGATTTTCATAATTCAATTGGGAAAATCATGTTGTGTTTACCTTTTTTAGCCACATAGAAATTGAGAGCAAAAAACACATGTAGCGACTCTGGGGTATATAAGGATGATAATGGGTCAGGCCGAGTTGCGCCAAGTACATGCCCAATTTAAATGGGTTGGCTTTTGGGACAGTGATGTGATAGTGATGTGATCCAGAAGAGAAAATTGTATAAAAATTAGGGTTTTGTGGAATGTTTGTGGAAAGGTAGGATTTTAATAAATCTAAAAGAGAAATACAAAAGATAGTTGATCCCTTCAAGAGGAGGCCGATCTCTTAGCTTTGTATTCAAGATCAAAATCTAAATCTCACAAGTCTAGGGTTCTAATCAACTCAAGGAAGGTTTCTTCATAATAATCAACATAAAATCCTTTTAAGCCTAGCCGCCCTCTATATTGAATTTCCAGAATTACAGAAAATTACGAAAATTCTCATGAGGGCCAAAACTACAAAAACGTTCCTGGTTCATCCCCGCTGGTTTCTGCGTGCCTTCTCTGTCTCTGATATGCAATAATCACATCATTACCCCCTCCAAAAGAGCTACATTGTCCTCAAGGTGGAATCAGGAAACTGCTGCTGAATATCTTCAGAAAACTTCCAAGTAGCATCATAGTCTGGCAACCCTCTTTAATACATCAACACCTTTTTGGCTCCCGCATTCCATTGACAAATCCCTTTCACCTCCAGCGGCTCCAAGGTCGCCTCCATGTCATCAGTCAACGTAGGTGGTAACATGGATGAACGGGAATGATGTCCAATCGTCTGTCGCAATTATAATACATGGAAAACTTGGTGTATGGTGGACGTCGACGGTAGCTTTAATCCGTAGGCCGCTTACCAAATCTTGGCCTCAACCTCATATGTCCCAAAGTATTTAGTCACTTGCTTCTCATTCCGTCGACGTACTAATGATCTTTGTCGATACGACCTCAGATTTAGATAAACGTTATCTCATATTGCGAATTGAACCTCTCAACGATGACCATCTACCTTGGACTTCATCATCTATTGTGTCCTTGTCACATGTCGCTTAAAGTCCTCTATAACGCTGTCTCTCTTCTCAAGGTAATACTCAACCTGCGACACGGGGGTCGAATTGTGGCCGTACTTGATCAAGTATGGATGATTTCGTCCATAGAAAATTCTGAAAGGTGTGGTCTGTGCAGAGGTCTGATAAGGTGTTAAACCAATATTCTGCCGACGTTAGCCACCTCTACACTGCTTGGTTGTCTTCGATATAAAATATCACATGTACGTCTCGATACTCCTATTGACGACATCAGTCTGGTCATCAATCTGTGGGTGATATGCTATACTTCTCTTGAGGATCGCCCACTGCATCCTGAAAAGTTCTCTTCAAAAGTGGCTCATAAACACCTGATCCTTGTCAGAAACAATAAACTCAGAAAAACCATGCAATCACACTTTCTCCCTCATGAAAGCCCCCACCACTGTCACCGCCGTAAAGGGGTGTCGAAGAGCCATAAAATCAGCATACTTGCTGAGGCGTTCAACCACAACAAATATGGCAGAGAAACCCTTTGATCTCGGTAGCCCCTCGATAAAGTCCATGTTGATCTCCTTCCAGACCATGCCAGGCAGAGATAGTGGCTATAGTAACCCTATTAGAGCAATCACCAAGTATGACGTTGGCAGACGTCACAATTTGCCATCATTTAGGCTATATCTCTCCCCATACTGGTCCAATAGAGTTTTCTGGCCATCCACCTGTAGGTCTGTTGCATACCTAAATGTCATCCAATCGCGTTGCCATGGAACTCCTGGAAGAGTGATGCAATATGTGTAGAATTTCTCGACAACACCAGCCGCCCTGGTACAACAATCTCTGTCCCTCTAAAGAACACCTTAGGTGCTTTGTCGATCCTTGCAGCAATGCCCACCAGTATCTTTGCCAATCAAGTATAATCCTCAATCTCCCTTAACAAGGGCTCCCAGTCTATCTGCACTGGCACAGATAAAGCTGCCAATTACATCTCCTCCCGATGAGATAGAGCATTCGCTGCATTCTCTAAATCAGGCATGTACTGGATCTTGAAATTGTACCACATGATTTTGGATAACCACATCTAGTACTCCTCTAAAACTATACACTGCTCCAGTAAGTACTTGAGACTCTGTTGCTCATTGCGACAATAAACCTCCCACCAAGCAAGTATAGCCGTCACTTCTGCACTTCTAATATGATCGCCCCCAATTCACGATTATACACCGATTTGAGTCGTGCTCGTGTCGTCAAGATCTGACTGAAATATGTTACCGGCCTCTGGTCCTGCATCAATACTGCACCTAACCCGTAACAGATGCGTTGGTCTCCACCACAAAGGGCCTGCTAAAGTCAGGAAGGACGAGCACTGGTATTGTAGACATTGCTCGCTTCAAGGTCTCAAAAGTTTTGGTCGCCTCCTCTTCCCACTAAAAACTATCCTTCTTGAGCTGCTCGGTAAGAGGCCATGCTATGATGGTGTATCCCCTAACAAACTTTCTGTAATAACTGGTCAGCCCCAAGAAGTCCCGTAAAGCCAGCAAAGTGGTGGGTTATGGCCAATCCAACATAGCTGCAATATTCGATCTGTCCGCGACCACCCCTCTGCGGAGACCACGTGGCCCAAATATTCCACCCCAAGCTGTCCAATGAGACATTGCTTTTTGTTAGCATACATCTGGTGGTCGTGCAGCTCTTATACGACTATCTCCAAGTACTCCATACGATCCTCCATGGAACTGCTATATATTAGGATGACATCGAAGAACACCAAGACGAACCTCCTCAGGTAGGGTCAAAGACCTTGTTCATGAGGGGCTGAAATGTGGCTAGGAAATTAGTCAAGCCGAAGGGCATGATTAAGAACTCGTAGTGACCCTCATGCGTCCTGAAAGCAGTCTTGAGTACATCTGCTGCTCGCATCCTATTTCCACCCCAAGCAAATATTCCACCCCAAGCTGTCCAATGCGACATTTTTTGTTAGCATACATCTGGTGGTCCTGCAGCTCTTGTAAGACTCTATCCAGGTGTCGCATATGATCCTCCATGGAACTGCTATATATTAGGATGCCATCGAAGAACACCAAGACGAACCTTCTCAGGTAGGGTCGAAAGACCTTGTTCATGGGGCATGAAATATGGCTAGGAAATTAGTCAAGCCGTAGGGCATGATTAAGAACTCGTAGTGACCCTTATGCGTTCTAAAAATGGTCTTGAGTACATCTGCAGCTCGCATCCTAATCTGATGATATCATGACTTCAAATCAATCTTGGAGAAAACAACCGCTCTATATGCAACTCTCGAGTAGCTTGTTGATTATAGGAATATGGAATCCATCAGGTACTATCTCCTTATTCCAAGCTCTGTAATCAACACATAATCTCCAATTGACATCATTCTTTACCAACAGGACCGGACTAGAGAAATGACTCACACTGGGCTGCATCACGTTGGTCTATAACATCTCTCCCACCATTCTCTTGATCTCGACCTTTTGTACATAGGATAACGATAGGGCCCCACTCTGATAGGTGACCCCCCCTTTGCAGGATGATAGCATGCTGGTGGGCCCGTGGGGGCGGAAGGCCATGAGGCGTCTGAAATACCCTCTCAAAGTGGCTCAAATTTGTTGCACCTCAGCTGGAATGTCCTACCCTTTCTCCTCTCCACCCACTGCTAAGCCCTGAAACTCCACCAGAGAGCATCCTCCCTATGTATGAGTGGCCCCTTGCTATGGGTTTTAATGAAATCATGGAACGACACAAAATAGGATTGTCCTGGAGAGTGACTGTCTTCCACTTTCTTGAAACTCCATCCTCCAATTGATTTCGGTGTCTCTCAAAGATTGTAGCTATATCATGCCCAAGATAACATCTGTGCTTCCCATGTCCAATGGTAGGAAGTCCTCAACAATTTGTACACACAGGATAGCTAATAGAAGCCATCGACACACTCCTCTGCTACGCTCCAACTTGTCAGTCCCCATTATAACTCCAAAACTCTCCGTGTCACTGAGCTGTAGCCCTTGTGGATCCACCACATGATTAGAGATGACATTATGGGTGGCCCCAATATCAACCAAGACCGTGATGTCATGCTCTGCTATCCTTCCAATTAACTTCATTGTGTGCTTTGGTGCAAACCCCACCACAGAGTTGAGCAACACCTCCATAATGTCGAGATGTGGATGCTCCTGATCTGCCTCCTCTTCTGTCGAGCTCCACAACTGCCTCATTCTCATTATCATCGTTCACTATCATCGGCTGAAGGGTGCGGTTACCACATGGATGCCATGGTGTGAACTTCTCGTTGTATTTAAAACAAAGACCATTCGCGTGCTTGTCCGGCATCTCTGCCTCTATTATGTGCTTAAATTGCCCACTGGTCGGCCCTCACCGCCCTTCTCTCTGTTGGCAGCGGTCACCTTGGTAGTGCCTTCTGTCATACTACTGGTGACTACGGAAAGAGGACTCGCTCCATGTTCCCTTGGTGCGTTGCTCCTCAGAGAACCTATCCTCCACCATCCGAGCCAAACACATCATGTCCAACAATTCTCTGGGACGCTGTATGTGAAGCTCTGTCCGTATACTTGGTTTGAGACCCTTCATGAATTATTCCTCCAAGGACCCCCCTGACACTCTCCGAACGCGACCTGCTAGCATCTCAAATCTCTTAATATACTCCCTGACCGCCCCTTTTGTCTTATTGCGTAGAGCTGCTCATGCAGATCTCCTTGGGTCTCACGGAATCGGTCTAGCAGACAATCTTTGAATTCCTTACATGAACGAACATGACGTTGTTGCTCCCTCCATCGGTACCAAGATTAGGCTTTATCCTTCAGACATATTCACACCACCTTCATGTTCTCTGCTTCAGTAAGGTGCATCACCTCGAAGTATCTCTCCGACATGTAGATTCATCCATCCGGTTCTTCTCCCTTAAATATTGACATATTTAATTTCTTGTTCCTGCTGTTAGTGTTAAAATCTCCTGGCGCTGTTCTTCCTCATTACGGGTCATAATAGTGCTGTTGTGCGGGCCACAAGGTATGACAAAATATCTGAACCTGTCTCGCTCTTCTCTATTGTAATTCTCCCAACTGCCATTTTTCCAATCAATTCACCATCCATCATCTGCGTACTGTGGAACATCGTCACGATATCTGTCAAACTCCTCATTGTCCAGATCGCATCGTAGATGTCTCCTTGCAAAATCCACGCCATGACCCCCTTAAAAGCTACCCAGATCATCGTTGATGCCCCGACGAGGCCGTGATCTCCTCAAACTCCTGACGGGCTGCCAAAGGGTCGAGCAGCCCTGGCGGCTCTCCGGCAGATGACCGAGCCCTTGGCGGGCTGTAAGGGGCGGCAGTGAGGCCCCTTGTGGGACCACAGGGGCTCGGTAGGGGCCCTAACGACCTGCCAGAGGATCGGCTTGGCATTGACTTACCGCCAAGGAGCTATAAGGCTCTTGGTAGTCTCGTCGATTTTCTCTGGCCTTCGGTGCGCCTCCCCAGGCTCTACATGGCCCCTGATGATGATGCGGCACGTCACCACCCTTCTTGGTGATGTTCTCCCCTTCATCGGACTCCAACTCAGCATCTGACAGAAGCCCGACACAGAATTTCTCGATCTTCGCTTTCCCTTTTGCCAAAGGCTTCACCTTTCACCCTAGATATGGGTTGTCATCCAAATCTGACTTCCTTGCCTTTGATAACACGACAATTTGTTGCGAGATTTGTTGGGTTGATTGATTGATTTGTTGGATTGAGTGCGAGAGGGCTTCCAATATCTGTTTCATCCTTGCTTCGATGCTTTCATGTCATATCACATCTCTTCCCTCGATTCCGTCAAGCCTTCAACTTCGACGTCGAGTCTTTCCTCCAGAAGTTCCGCTGTTTTCTTTGCTTTCGCCGCCGCCATGAATCGTAGTGCTCTGATACCAATTTGATGTGATCCAGAAGAGGAAATTGTGTAAAAATTAGGGTTTTGTGCTATATTTGTGGAAATGTAGGATTTTTATAGATCTAAAAGAGAAATACAAAAGATAGTTGACCCCTTTCGAGAGGAGGCCACTTTCCTAGCTTTGTATTCGAGGTCAAGTCTAAATCTCCATAATCTACAGTTTTAATCAACTCCTAGAAGGTTTCTTCACAATAATCATCCTAAAATCCTTCTATCCCTAACCATCCTCTAATAAATACTGTTTCAGCCCGCAATTTCTAGAATTACAGAAAATTACGAAAATGCTCTTGAGGGCCAAAAATACAAAAACGCCCCTAGTTCAACTCTGCTGGTTGCCTCGCACCTTCTCCGCCTCTAATATGTGATAATCGCATCGGTCAGCCCAAATTGGCTTCTCTAAGAAAGCCTAAATGGGCTTAAATAGGGTTTTGGGGCTGCTTATTGGTCTTTGGGCTTGGTCTTTGGGCCTAGTTTAATTTTTTACTTTTTTCAATAAATTTGCAATAAAAATATTACCAGATGCTAGCAATTGCTCAAAGCTAATACATAAAATAAAGGACTAGAAAGAAACAAATAATGGTATAATACTTTTCAATCAAAAATTTCATATATATCAGTCGTTGCATTACATAACAAGAATGTTAATATCAAATGCTCTATATAACTCAAACTAAAAACAAATTTATCATAAATAGTGTTACTACATCACCAAACTTAACTTAACAAATAGTCTCAGAAGCAACTGATAGAACAACATCAATAAAGCATAAAAGAAAACGAGAATACGACGTATCACTGTCTTACAAAATTTTTAAATACATATTTCCACAACAATACTATTACTACTAATAACAACAACAACAAACCAACATAATCTTGTTACCATCCCCGCTTCTCAATCATTAACAGTAAAAGTATCGATGTCAATATAACGCTTTTTTGTATATCTTACAAATGCATTCTTGTTTTTGAAGCATTTCATAGGTGAAATTCCACCTTGTGGTCACGTTCAAAATTTCATAGGTGATAATCACATAACTAATTCTATATGAAGCATTTCATAGGTGGAATTCCACCTGAGAGCGCATTGAACTTTTTCATATACTCCTTAATAGTCACATGCGGTCTGAATGCTATCAGCTGTTCCCATAAATTTCCCTTTATGTGTCCCTAAACCTTTGACCAAGCAATACTTGAGCTCTTCCCATGAACGAAGATGGTGTCATTCTCTCCACTGGAACCAAGAAAGTACATTTTCCTCAAAGTAGATGCCAGCCGCCTCCAACTTTTCTCTCTTTGTTAGGCGAGCCACTAAAGAATCTTTCGATACGATAGATCCACCCATATGGATCCTCCCCCTCGAACAACGTCATCTTCAACCTTTGAATCCTACCTTCCACACTGAAACCCCTGCCAACCTGTCCAAATTGATGTGGATGATAATCGTCTTGTCGTATCTCCCTGGATCACCTATAACATTTTAATTGGGCATCGTCTCCGTTACCATATCTGTCCCAGTCATCGCAGCCACAAACTAAGTCATCACTTTCCTTATAGCACAGATCCTTGTCATATTCCTTTTGAAACTCTTCGTAGGCCGGAAGTGGTCGTCGTTGTCTCTCTGTAGCAGATCAGGGGTCGTGGGGCCTCTTGAGGTTTTCCATATCCACCTCAGGCCCTGGGGCTCTCTTCGGTAGTTGCCAGGGTCTCGATGGGCCTCCGGAGGCCGTAGGGCCCTAGGTGATGCAACCTCGGCTCGGCGAGCCTCTCGCGGGCCACCAGGATGTTGCGAGAGCCTTGGCGGCCTTGCAGGGGGTCGGCAAGGCCCTGGCGGGCCGTCAAGGGGCCACGAGGCCCCTGATGGCCCCGTCGGGGCTTGCTAGCACTGTGTGTGGCCTCCCAGAGCCAGCGGGGCCCCCGATGAGGGTGGCTAGGTTCATCGCCCCTCGCGAGATCATCGGCTTCTTCAGGATCCTCATTCGCATTGGTTAGCAGCATTTCTCTGAATTCTTTGTCCTCTTTCGTCCAAGATTTTACTTTTCACCCGAGATCTGGATTGTCGTTCAAATCTGAATTCTTTGTCACCTTTGAATCCGGAGGTCGTTGAGAGAGTTGTGTTAGGCTTTGCATGAAAATTGACATCTTAGCATCCATCATTGCCTTCGACACCCTCAAACTTTCGATGGATGCCATAACCTGACGTTAAGCTTTCTTCCGCAGATGTCTTCAGATCCGCCACCACGCCATCAAGATTCTCCTCCAAAAGTTCCACTTTTTCCGTTGCCGCTATTGCTGCCATGTATCTTAGGGCTCTGATGCCAAATTGACAGGATCCGCTAGGGTTTTGAAAGATAAAAAATTAGACTTTTATCGAAAATAAGTAGAAAATAAGGATATGTGGCCATGTTCGTAAGGTGGATCGCTCTCTCAAGCCACTAATTCGAGTGTATGGCCGCACTCTCCACAAGTTCTCTCAAGATTCAACATGAAAAACCCCAATTACATTGCCCCCATATAAATACTAATTAGAATTTAGCAATACCTCGACCCTAAAAACGACGAAAACGCCCCTGATGCCCCAAAATTATAGAACACATCAGATGATATGGAGAGATTTGTTATTGCAAGTGAGCTACATTTTTAGCTTGTTTAAGTGCTTGTTCAGTTGCAACCCTTTTGAGTTCACATCTTTAACTAGTTTATCATTGTATTTGATTTATAGCAATTATGTTTTTGCACCATACTTTATCAATATGAATGCTTAGAGAATCACATCTTATGGTTCAGTTGTGTTTGTGCCAATTTGTTCTTGTTCTTTTTTGTTTCAAACTTCTCCTTACAATGATCATCTCTATGCATATCATGACTATAATGATAGACCCTTGCGGGTCTAACTGCCGCACCTTGGGCCCAGGCCCATGGTTGGCCGCCGGCCCCTTTGGTGTGCACGCGCGTGTCTCCAGCCTAGGACTAGTTTCTTTTATTTATGTGGGCTAGCCGTTATTTGTTTAGGCATGCTTGATGAATAATATTTTCTCTCAAGCGTCTTTAGGTTAGATCTTAGATTAAACGAGTGCAGACGTCCTCTTCGGCGTCTTGGGAGGAGAACGCACCTCTTCTGCGCTCAATTATCTTGTTCTTCTTTATTATTTTGCTATAAAAATCGAGTCTTTTGTTGGTTCCTAACATTTTGGTATCAGAGCTCGTGACGATCCATGCAGGCTTTGACGAGATCGCAAGACAAAATCGAGGCTTTGAAGGCGAAATTCACAAGCGAGATCGACATGATCAAGAAATCGTTGGCGGCAAACGATGAATTCATGGCAAAATTGACGGCTTCCATCAACCAATTGGCGGCGAATCAAGCGAAGCACGACGAACAATTCGCGCAATTGATGTGAACCCTAAATCAATTGGCGACGAACAATAAAGGGGATGTGAACCTTAAATCAGCGGAAAAGGCGTCACCTTTAGGCAAGGGTAAGGAGAAAGTTGAGAGCTTTGACCCGAAAAACGACTTTTTGGTGGAGGATTTGGCCGAGGATGATGATGAGGAGCCGCGGAGGGTCGATTATCGAGAAGAAGTGAGGCGAAAGGCGGCGGAAGCCCAAGGATGGGCCGGCGGCAACATGCAACCCCACCGACAGGCGCACGAAGACGAGGGGGGCCGCGGCAGCCCCCCCAGGACCCCGCCGACCCCCAGGAGGGCCGCCAGGGAGGCGTCGGCCTCCCCTGGCTCCGCGGAGGGGCGACGAAGCCCCCAGGGGGGCCAGCGAACCCCCCGAGCCCTGGGGGGCCGTTGGGGCCCCCCAGGACCTTTGCCCAGGGGCGGCGAAGGCCCTAGGGGGGCCGGCGAACCCCCCCGAGCCCCGGGGGGCCGCTGGGGCCCCCAGGACCACGGCCCAGGTGCGGCGCAGCCCCTGCGGGGTCCTGCGACCCCCCGACCTCCGGGGGGGCGCTGGGGCCCCCAGAACTCCCAGGCGGGGCCGGCGGCCCTGTCCTAGGCAGGTCGTGGCCCCGCGGACAGGCGCAGACCCCCGCGCGAGGTTTTCGAGGAGACGAGCGACGATTTTCCGACTTTTTGCGACGGACAGCCGCGTCGAGAGGCTCCGGCAGTTACTTCGAGTAGGATTTGGGACTCGGGGATTTTTCAGGAACATGGAGACTACGGCGAGGGCTATCGGGACCCTCCCGACCCTCGATTTGACGATGGGAGGTGGCAGCCACCATCCCACCACCCGGAGAGGCGCACATCAGGCACCGGGAAGATACAGAGACTACCAGGAGTGGCCAGAGGACGGATTTGGAGACGACGAGGGGCATGGAGACCGAGGAGACTATGGGGGCCGCGGAGGAGGGCCACCTAGGCGGTATGAGAGTCAGGACGAGAGGAGACAGCACTACCGTCCGCATCACAGAGAGGAGGGGAGGCCCGAGCAGGGGCACTTTGGCGGAGAAGTCAGGGTGCGAAAGCTGGAGATGCCGCTGTTCACGGGAGAAGATCCGCACGCTTGGCTATTCACAGCAGAGAGGTATTTTGCAGCACACCGCATGACAGAGGCGCAAAAGTTGGATGCCGCGGCTATTTGCATGGAGGGGAGAGATTTGGGTTGGTACCAGTGGAAGGAGAGGAGGCAGCAGATTCACGACAGGGAGGAGCTGAAGGACCTGATTCTGGAGAAGTTTCGAGATCCCTGTCTGGGGAACCTGCACGAGCAGCTGTATGCCCTCAGGCAGGAGGGACCGGTGCGGGAGTACATCGAGAGATTTGAGACACTGGCAGGACGAGTACATGTTGTGTCTGACGAGTCACTGGAGGGCACATTCTTGAAGGGACTGCGACCCAGCCTTCGAGCCGCAGTGAGACCCGACAAGCCGATGGGACTTTCAGAGGTCATCGAGATGGTGCAGATGGTAGAGGACTCCCGGACTGAGGATAGGAGATGCGGGAGCAGATACAGTGGGCAGTTACAGTCGGTCACCTCGACTGGAGCAGGCGGAGCGGGGGCCACTACTGAGGCAGTTCAGGTGGGACTTGAGAAGACGGGAGAACAAAGCAACTCACCACCGGCTGGGGGCCCATTCCGAAGGATGACCGATGCGGAGATGAGGGAGAAAAGGCAAAAAGGGCTCTGTTCCCGGACACCGCTGTGTGGATCGAAAGCTGCAAGTGTCGACAGCGGAAGCAGACGAGGATGATGACGTGGAGGAGGAAGGAATCGGAGGGGGGACGACTCCCACTCGGATTAGCACCGCCAGGACTTGCAGGCACCACCTTGATGACAAGATGGCTCTTTGGAGGGAGTATTGGTAGACCCTTGCGGGTCTAACTGCCGCACCTTGGGCCCATGGCCATGGTTGGCCGCCGGCCCCTTTGGTGTGCACACACGCGTCTCTAGCCTAGGAACCCTAATTTCTTTTATTTATAGGGGCTAGCCGTCATTTGTTTAGGCATGCTTGGTGAATGATATTTTCTCTCGAGTATCTTTAGGTTAGATCTTAGATTAAACGAGTGCGGACGTACTCATCGGCGTCTTGGGAGGAGAGCGCACCTCTTTTGCGCTCAATTATCTTGTTCTTCTTTATTATTTTACTATAAAAATCGAGTCTTTTGTTGGTTCCTAACATATAACTCCTACAGCTTTCTAACTCCATCTATATCAACAAATCGTTTACTTATAATACATTTGAGATGTCTCAAGTTGCAGATGATGAAATATGTGATGGTAATGGAATTACAAATACGAGTAGGAAAAGATCTGAAGTGCATAATCATTTTAAAGTGAAAGAACAACCTAATGTCACATCCAAAGAATTGCAAGTATTGTGAGCATGAATTATATTTTTCGATAAATTGAGGGACAATTCATTCAAGTAGACAACACATGTCTACTTGCAAAGATAATCCATATAAATATGTATAACAAATGTTGCTTATTAAATCTTCAAAATATGATGGTAGGAATGTTTTTAAGTTTGATGAAAAAGTAAGCAGAAAATGCTTAGCAACTACTAATTTGTGTAAAACTTTCATTTAAGTAGTAGAGCATCTTCTATTCATTATTTTTGTGAGAAGTTTGCTACTTTTATTTCCCAATGTTAGATATAATACGTGTAGAAATTATAGTATTGCTTTGTTTTAGGAGGAAAAATATAAGCGCTATTATTTTTTAAAGATATAAATTGCTATGTGAGTTTTACCACCAATTTATGAACTTCTAATTAGAACTTGGTTATCTGGTACATACTGTGTATTATGTTAAAGAAGGATTCATGCTAAAGAAGAAGATATTGAATTTTTGAAAAGTTTTTTCCTTGCGGAAACTTTGCACTCGTTGATGTTCTTAAAAACTGTGTTCTTAAAAATTGTATTATGTTAACGAAGGATTCATTCTAAAGAAAAAGATATTGAACTTTTGAAAAGTTTTTTCCTTGCGCAAATTTTGCACTTGGCGGTGTTCTTAAAAAAATGTCTTACTAATTGGGATTTGGATGATAATTTGTTTACACTCATTGTAGATAACTGTAGTACAAATCAAGGTTAGAGGTCTCGGTTTCGACTTTGGTCTTTTGGAAATTTTAGATTTCTGTCAGGTTACACTTGTTTCAGTGGTTTCGGAGTTTCTTTTTGTTTCGTGGCGACACTTTCGGTAATTTTTCTAAACATTACTTGTATTCTTAATATCAAATACTAACTAAAATATTAATGTATAATACCATCAAAAAGTAAACATATGTATATACTATAATTTTGAACAGTTTTGCTATTCACGTTACACATTTTGTAAATATTAGAGTTTTTTTACAAATTTGCAATTCCCCTCTACAAAATAATGGCAAACTTGTAAATAAATGCAACACGGTTAGCAAAATGTCTAAGGTGAATTCTAAAATAGTGCAGATGTCGAATGACACATTTTGATGAACAATTTACATTTATTTACAAGTTTGCCATTTCCATTGGTTAAACGATTCAAAAGGGAATGCCAAACTTGTAAATAAATGGAAAATATTTAGCAAAATGTGTAATTTGACTAGTCACACTATCTAGTTTCTTTGGGGTACACATTAGATCATTAAACGATTCAAACGAAGACCACGTTTCTTTGTCAATTTTTCGTGGCGGGGCGACGAGGCAGTGGGAGAGAGAGAGTTCGGCAGGAGGGAGTTAAGCGAGACGGTGGGAGAGAGTTGGGATGGCGAGGTGGCGCCACAAGATCGAGGTGAGATTTTTTTTATTTCTTCCTTTTTCATCTTCTTTCTTTTTCATCAAAAATGAGATTTTTCGTTTCTTCTTCCTCCTTTTGCTATTTTTTTGCTATTGTTTTTCTGTTTCCACTTCTTCGTCGCTTTTTATAGATTCATCTCGGTTTCAGTCTGAAACTGAGTTTTAGGACGTGTTTCGTATCGTACCCGGTAGATATCGATACGAAACGGTCGAACCCGTTGGTTTCGTCCGAAACCTAAAAGCATGGTACATATGATGATTTGGTAAGAAATTTAAAAAAGATTTTGATAAGAAATTGTTATTTAATAATGAACACATATACATCAGGGGTTGTACATATGTTTTGAATATTAAGGTGTAGAATGAAATTAAAGTAATAGATGAGTCTATTAAATATATTCAAAATCTAATTGCATTTATTGACGGAGAAATGTTTAGCTTTGGATGTGATCACAAGGTGAAATTTCACACAGAAACTCTTCTTAATGCTTTATCATACCGTAATACAGTTGTAAGATATGCAAAATATCATATATTAACGGAGAGGCTCTTACTATTAATTGGGAAAACTGAGAGGGTAACGATCATGGATTTAAACATGGGACATATCGATCAATATATTGGTATTGGGCCAAATCTGGTCTCATATCGATATATTTGTTGGGTTTTAAAAAACTTGATTTTTTTGATTTATTGACCGATACACCCGATATATCGGCCCGCTATCGGCCGATATAGGCATGTACTGTTCACATTAGGTATTTTAATCCAAACATGTTTCTTTATATTTTTTGCAGCTCACTTGCTCGTCCCTTCGCTGCTTTGCCTCTTAACGAAAAGGAAAAATAATCTTCGGCGAATGAGTTTTATGGTTTCGAAAATCGACGGAAATTGGAGGCAATTCACGGGAAAATGTAAGTTTTTGATGTTTCTTCTTAATTCTAGATTTTTTCCATATACTTTTTGATATTTTTCATGATTTCTTCTTCTTCTTCCTTCTAATGATTCTGTTGCTTCGTCACTTTTTCTTTTTCTTCTTCTTCGACTCCTATTGCTGCTGCTGCTTCTCCTCTTCTGACTCCTTCTGTTGTTACTGCTACTGCTCCATTGCGGCGACGGCTCCTCTCTGACTCATACAGTTCTACTACAACTCATCCTCATGCTCTTACCGCCCTAGGACTGATGCTGCTTCTCCTCCGGCTCCTGTGCACTGTCTTGTGCACTGTCTTGTGTAGATGTGCTCTGGGGCCTCTGGTTCCTATGCTCTGAGCATCTGTTTCGATGACATTGTTCTGAGTTGGGTTGAGAAATATTATTTCGATAATGACCTTGTTCTGAGAAAATATTGCCGGGTTGAGAAATATTATTTCGATAATGATATTGTTCCAAATATTTTGAGAAACTTTGTTGGGTTGAAAAAAATTATTTCAATGATGACGTTGTTCTTAATGTTTTAAGAAACTTTGTTGGGTTGAGAAATATTATTTCGATGATGACAGTGTTTAGAAAAAATAGAAAATATTGTTGGGTTGAAAATATTATTTCAATGCCATTGTTCTGAGACAATCGTGGTATGTACTTATGCATACATATATGATTATAAATTAAAATTTATTCCAATTAATCTCTATAGTCAAGTCTTAGGTCATGCTATGCTTTGAATATATAATTATGTTATTGGAGATATAATACTTGGATTGGTTGGTTTCATTCACTTGGATAGTTGGATTATTGGATATTATATCAGTTTTGGATTGACATGAAGATATTGAGACTGTCCACATTGTCTCTTGAATATATGATATGTCCAATGTAAATTCCATAATCTTTTACCGTCATGACATGATATGTTTTAATTTTTTGTGATATTGTTGTATTTTAATTTAATAATTGTTAATGTTTGGGTTCTTTGACAGTAGATTTCAAAAATGTCTTCGGTAGCATCTAGTAGCGCATCATCTGTCACCACAGGAACAAAATTTTAGAATTATAGAGAGAAGATGAGATATAACAAAGTGAAGTGGAAGTCTTTTGATCATGTCATGAGTGGTAGTATTAGCCATTTCAAGACATAGCTTACATGAAATAGAGGAAATTGTGCTTATTGTACAAAGTTTCTAATGATATTATGTTGAAGACAATTGATGCGTTAAAGCTACACAATCATCGAAAGAGATTAAAGAAGCAAAGATTCAAGCTTAGAGATGAAGTGGTCATCGGAGACGAGAAAGTTGAAGTGGATTCTTTCCATGATACTAACGATGAAAGTCTAAAGTTTGAAGGACCTATGAACAAGCACGTGCATATACAAGATATTAGAAAGTTAGA
Source organism: Scilla litardierei (assembly GCA_030789695.1). Lineage (NCBI taxonomy): Eukaryota > Viridiplantae > Streptophyta > Magnoliopsida > Asparagales > Asparagaceae > Scilla > Scilla litardierei. The sequence goes on from CM061138.1 coordinate 175,048,150, forward strand.
GCAATTGGGGAGGGATAAAGGAAAAGGTGTGCAAATCACTCTTAATAAGATTGGAAGGAGGAAAGAGAAGATACATACAAGTATATCACACGATGTATTTTTGAGACATGATCGTCATTTGCTATGGTGGATCAATTTTCTTTTGGCCAGATGTTATAAGCAGCTGATAAATATGGACCGAATTTGAAAGGTTCCACATCGTACGAGATCACTGAGAAGTAACTTCCAAAGGAAGTAGTTTCTAAGAAAGAGAAGTTGGAAACTTTTCGAGAGAATTGTATACTGCATGGTTGTAGTCTTATGACAGATTGTTGGACTGATTGGAGGGGTATGAGCATTATGAACATAATCATTCATGCTTATGTGGGAATGATGTTATATGATTTGGAGAACACATCTAATAATATACATGATGATAAATATATCTATGACTTGGTGAATGCAACAATTGATAAGTTGGGAGAATAATCTATCGTGCAAATAGTGACCGCAGCAAAGTTAGCAACGTGGATGCCAGCTATTTTTTGATTTCATGTGCTACACGCCGCGAATCTTTTTATAGGATATTGGAATGATCACACTGATTTGAAATGCTATTTTAGATGCTAAAGTTGTCACTGTCTGCATGTATGCTTATACAATGGTTCTTGATATGATGAGGAAGAAGATAAAGAGCGATCTTGTTAGGCTTGGGGTTAGTTTGCCACAATATTTTTATCATTGCAAAGCTTACGAGAGAATACGTCCAAATTGTAGTCTTTCGTCAATTCCACTTAATGGGAGGAGATGAAGTTTTTCGGGATTGCTCAAGCAAAAAGGATAAAAATCAAATATATAACTTAATTTAGTTCGCATATTATCACAGTTAACTACCTAACTGACGTTTTTGATTAACTTTGTAATTTATATGTCTATTCATCATCAATAGCAGTTCATTTTGGAAGAACATTACATTCACATTGAATATTTTTGAGCCAATAGTCAACGTTTTTCGAAGGACATGTAACGACACTTCATCAATGGGGTGGTTATATGAAGGCTTGGAGATGTGCAAGAATGAGATCACATTGAATTTAAAGCACGATGAGAAAAAAATTCAAGTCGATCTCAACGCTAATTGATAAAAGACAGAAGGATAAGTTGAAGACTCATTTACATATGGTCATTTGTTGAAAACATGTAATTTTATAACCAAAGATTGAATGCTATTGATGGAGATGATGCTTTTACAGATGCATTCCCAGAGTGCATGTTTAGAATGTATGACCATGATCTTGAGATGCAGGACAAAATTAGCTTACAGTTACATTTGTATCAAAATCGAAGCGGATCTTTTGAAAAGGACGTAGCGCAAAGACAAGCTAAAAACCATTCACTTGATCCAGACATAGTATTCGATAATATTTTAAAGTTTAAACTAACTAAAAGGAATTTGAATTTGGTTTTTTTTCTTTTAGTTAATTGGTGGCTATTGCATGGTGACATGGCTCTAGATTTGAAAACGATGGAATAAGGATTTTAGGCTTAACCACTAGCTCACGTGGATGTGAAAGAAATTGGAGTGATTTTGAGATGATAAAAAATAAAAATATTATTTTTATTTTATATCATCCTATATCCATTTCTCATGTTGGGTACTCGGATCTTGTATTTTCATTAACATATTCACACGAAAAAGAGGAATAGACTAAGCACTAATAATTTGGAAGACTTAGTTTATGTCAAATTCAATGCTTAACTGAAAGAAAGATTTGTTAGTAGAAACAATGATTCTTTATCTGCTTGTTTTATGACGAAGGGAAGGGTGACTAAGTGGATGGTATTCCAAAATCAGTTAATACTTTTGTTAATTCATATAATGATGATGATGATGAAATCAAAGGTTGTTATGATGGCAAGTTGAAGAGATGTAGGCTGATCCAATACCAATTACCAAGAGCTAACAAAAAGTAAAAGATTTCAAAGAAAGGAAAAGCCATCACATCATTAATAAAAGGAAAGGGGAAGAGTAAGAAGCAAATGCTCGAGAAGAAAGCTTTAGGATCTTTATCTGATTCATCCTTAGATTCATCTTTAGAGGATACTTCTGCATCAGAAGCAGAAGATGTTGAAGGACAATTCCAAGAGACGAGCGAAGAATGCACATGTTAAAGAATGTTGGGTAGGTCACTCGTCTTGGTAATCTTTTAATTCATTTTTTGTATGTTAAATTTTATTATTTTGTTTATTTGTAGTAGACTAGTAGTACATAGTATGTTAGTGATAGTGGTTACAGAATGCGTTATTGTAACTTTATTTGATCCTATTGAGATATTTAGTAATATAAACAAGTATGTATATTTATGATATTATAAATACTCTTTAGTTTGTAAAATTTGTATATTTATACTGTCCGATATGCGCACCTCGATGTTGACTCGTATCTCCGATATATTCCTCGATATTCGATATTCGATTCCAAAATTAGCCATCCGATACGATACCGATATCTGATATTTAAATTCGTGGTAATGATATTATGTTAGTTTGCTTTTGTTAGTAATAGTAATAATATTATCGTGAAAATATGTATTTAACAATTTTCTAAGATCGCGATTTGTGTAACATTTCCCTTATCTTTATACTTTATTGATTTTGTTGCATCAGTTGGTTCTGACACTATTTGTTTGGTTCAGTTTGGTGATACGGTGACACTCTTTATGGTAAGTTTGTTTTAAGTTTGTGTTATATAATGATTTGATATTGACATTTTTCTTATGTAATGCTACCACTGATATTAGAAATTTTTTATTGAAAAATATTATGTAAGTATTATGTTTTTTTCCTAGTTCTTTATTTTTTGAATTAGATTTGAGCAGTTGCTAGTGTCTGGTACCATTTTTATTTCAATTTTACTGAAAAAGTTAAAATTAAACTAGGCCCAATGAACCAACCCAAACCCTAATGTGTTAGTCCAAATCCATCTGTAAGCCCATTTGAGCTTTCTTAAAGAAATGTGTTTGGGCTTTAGGTTGGTCCAAAAATCTATCAATTTTAATTGGGCATGTATTTGACCTGGCTTGGCCCATTCTCATCCTTATCACTTGGTTACATGGCATTGCAGAAATTATCATTTAACCTTTCTATCTTTTGCAAAATTAAGATCATTTGAAGCCAAGATGAAAAGAACACATATATCAAAATTTTACCTTATCCTTTCCTGATCAATTCCTTTGCTTCAAAGGCATGAAAATTGTATTCAATCATTGAGTGAAACACCACCTTAGCTAACTTTGCACTATCAAAATCAAACTAATATTAGGTTATTTCCAATCGATTTGACTTAAGAAAAAAAGAGTAATTTTGGATCTGATGGCGTTTTTACACTTGCGATGGTGAGGATTCGCTGCCTTCGATGGTGATGATTCGATGTGATTGTTTTTTCTTCTCATTCTATCTTGCAGTCACATAACGCATCCAGTATCCGCCTCTACTCTCTTGCAGAAATTTGAGGAAAGATTTTGAGAGTTTGGGATTGGACAGCAAGTTAGGGTTTGGCGGGCTTCGGGCTTCGGGCTTCAAGCTTTTGGGCTAGGCATTATTGGGCGGGCGGTTTGCCCAAATATACCCGAAACCTTTCGGGCAAATTATGTTGGGCGCAGGCCAGCCAGATACCGAATTGGGGAAGGCTTTGAGCCGGGCTTTTCAGGCCAGCTTGTTTGCATATCTGGCTAGCCTGATGCTAACTCATCCCTATCGGGGTATTTCATTTTGTTTTGTTTATAAAATATTTTTGCACGTGCTGGTATTCAATAAAATTTTATGGCTCTGTTGCGTCTCTTTCACCCGACTTTGCATGTAACCAAAAATACCTAAGAAGCATACTGCTTTACGGAAAGCTTTATTTTCATGATAATAATGTTGATTGAGAAAGGAATTCATATCTGACAGGTAATCGCCAATAATCAATGGATTTCTGATGAAGCCGAGGGCTGGCAGTCGCTAGGTATGATCTGGTGACTCATCAAGGGCGAGCATCAACAGGAAGTGCAATCCACTGTTTTGTTCAGTGCTTCCTAATAAAATTATATGCCATTAAACTTTTTACCGAAGTTTCTGTAGGTGGGACTTCTCTAAAGCATCTGCTTGTTATTATTGTACTGGTACAATCATGTATGCTCTGTTCTAAATGCTACATTCGCTCTGCATTGCCTTGTAGTCAAATATTGTTTTTGATCTATGTACTTTCTCAAAATGAATGGGATGTGCCATATGCATTGATTTCTTCTGCATTGAAAGAAATAACTTTGTACATGTTTTCATTTCAACTAACCAGTGCATGTGAAATCTGCAATGGAAACCACTCTCTTTGTGAATATACTTTTTCCTTTGAGAGCATGAAGTTTTTGATAGTGTTTTTGTTGGATTGTCTTCACGATGAAAATGATGCATGACTATCACATGGGGCTGTGACTGTACTCCAAATTCTGTTTGCACATTGAGTGCTTCCATTACTAAGAACATAGCCTGTCAAGAGATGTTCATTCTGCTAGTTTGCAAGAGGGAACTATGGAAATTGAACCTATATAATGCGGCAACAGATTTGGAAGGTGAGGTATTTTTTGAAGATTTTTAATGGCTTGAAGTGATTGGTTGAAGCAGAAGTTGTAGTTTTTGGAGTTTCAAGGCTTAACCATGGCATGGTAGTTTGATACTTCGATTATCAGTGACTGTTCAAAGGGTACTATTATTTCGATTCATTTTAAAGGAGTGTTAACTAAATAAATTATAAATTGGGAGCAGGTAGCAAGAAATTCTTATGTTACCATACCAGTCAATTTGTACAAGGGTTGACCACATCTGTATGGCTGACATCAAGTTTATGTAAGTCCATGGGGCTGACGGTAGTATAGGCAGAAAAGGCTATGATTCATCGACACCGACATACTCTGATATTGGTGTTGGACACAGTCATCCAAATCCTAGACACGGGGAATCAGTTATACATGCATTGTTTTGTTGCATAGGCATGTATTTTAACCCATGCAAGTGCATGCATTTTGCCGTTTACAAAGCATTAAGTAGCAAAATGATCGATTTATGATTTGCTTTGTCCAAATTGGGGCATAATGCCGTTATATATAGGGGAAGTTACACTCAGGCTTCCTGTTCTAGAGGGATCATGTAACTTAACATCCATAATCTTTAAAACTGAGAGTGAGATCCCCCTGAGTTGTGACTCTAGGACCCATTGTTCTATGTGAAATGTTGTACTTAGACCCCCTGAAATGATAAGAAAATTGTCGGTTTCAAAGAGTAGGGATGTCAAGTTATTGATTCTCATAGAACATGTGGTCTGTATGCAATTTACCTTCATATATTAACATACTGGTCTAGTGAATAAAGGTGTTTCACTTTTAGACATGGCCTGATGACAAGGTAGCACTGAACTCCGTCAAGCACATCTATATATAACACAAATTTCAGATAAGACACCCAAAGAGTATACTGGAGAAAGGTTACATTGAACCCCATCACAATGGCATAACAAACACATCAATCACCATATTTAAAGGGTTTAGGAGCGAAGTACTAAGGAACACAAATTTGTACAGAGGGTTTTAAGATACACCTTGGATCTTCATTCACAGTGCCATAAAGCTTTATTATTACCAGTAGGAGCTACTATATGCTAATACAGAGCTCCCACAATTGGAATCATGTCATTCTGTATGGTTAGTGGGTATTGAATGTCTGCTATCATTTGAGGGGTCAGATTAAAAAGCCCAGTCTGGTCTACTGTCAGTGGGGCTACTTCAAAATGCCCATTCTGTTCTACTATCTGCGTTCAAAATGAGAAAAAGGTAATCAAATTTCCTTTCATGCAAACAATAAATTTAAGGAAATTTCAGTAAGTTATGGCCGTCTTTACCTTTTCCTGCAGGAGTTCATTGGCAGCCTTCAGCATGCCCTCCTGCACAGACAAAGTGGATTCACTTCATAACTGATAAAGCTATGGCTTAAATGAAGTGCGTATGATGTTTGAACTTTGAACCAAGATGCACATCTATATGTTAGTCCATATGTTGCATGGACACGGACACATTAATACAGAGATGACATGACACTTGAGCGAATATTAAAAATCATACTCAAAATAGAAGTATCGTCCAATATGTGTATCCGACACGCGTGTGACGTAGCACATCTCAGTGGTTGAAGTGTCCATGCTACATATGGTTGAAGTGTCCATGCTACGTAGATTAGTCTGATTATTTGTGTTTGTGATAAGATTCCTATCAGTGAATGTCCTTAAATATCAAGTCTGTTGAGCCCATTGGGTTGGTCCCTTGGGTTGGAAGACATTTGCAGTTCATTCTAAGTCTTGAAATTACTGTGATATTGCTGCTGGACTTTCAATATAATGCAGTGGAATTATCATCTTAATCCTGATCAGTTGTTATTTTATGGGATATTTTAGTGTTTCTTGCCTATTCCTAATGTTGCTCAGGTGTCCAGCCATTTGATTTAATTGAACTTAATATGTCCTTTGGGATTTAGGTCCATGTGCTGCCGGTTGGCTATCTATATGTTTAGAGACCTCGGTCATGTTCATTCTCATCCCATAGTTCCCCGCACGTCATCCCATATCTGCTTCTGTAACTATGGGTGTTCGAAAGATGTAAGCTGGTCTCAGTTCTATTGATCTCATCTCTATGATATAAAATCTCCAGTTTATGCAGCACTTGCTTGTGGCTAGTTCCATTTTTTAAGTTCAAACATCTAGCGTTGACATCCATAGTAAAATAGATTGGTTACTACACATCTTGCTTTGAGTTGTGACAGCGTTGACATCCATAGTAAAATAGATTGGTTACTACACATCTTGCTTTGAGTTGTGACAGCGGTAGCATTGGTTGGAGTATTCAAGGCCCTGTGATAATTTGCAGTTAAGCACAAACAGAAATATGAGGAACCTGTGTCACTGTTCTGGTATAGAATACCAAAGCATTCTATTCAGCATACTTTTTGACATGAAGGTTTTATTACTGGCTAGATTAAATTAACTTTAAATTTTTAGATCTAATCGAGTGACATTGCACTAACCTTGTTTTTCAACTGTTGGATCTCCTGAAACATCATCTGCATCTGTTTGCAGAAAATCAATTGAAGCTGCATGTGAGGTTGTATGTGTATATAAGAGTGTGAAAGTAGGAAGCAGTATGATGACTTCTAACCTTAGCTGATTGTGTGTAGTACATCCACATCTCAAGTTGCCTTTCCAAGGCAATCAATTCATCCATGGTCATTTCTCCTGCCACTCCCTCTCCATACATATACCTGCCAAATGTTTTGGGTAAGTGTTTCATGATTTAATCTTTCTCATCATGCTTGTTCTATTACTGTTTTATTACATGGAGTTGGTTACCTAAATATTCATGAAACTTATAAAGGGTATAAACTATTTCATCAATTACTTTAGTTATCGGTTATGTTGACTGCATGTCCTCCTTATGATTCTTTGCACTTGCAGTGGAAGACGAATCAAAATAATTTTAAGATGTTAATGTCTGCTTGCCTTTTTAACTTTCCAATTCAGTAATTCTTATGATTTAATCATACGCCCCGAAGAGACTGATATGACCAAAATTTGATGTTTGCTTGGACATTTATCCTTAGACTGATTCAAGAGCAACGCATTATTCTCATTTGTTAAAATAAAGTTAATTTATGGTGTTAAACCATAACGAGGAAGATTATGTGTGTAGACTGACATGCTACATGCGTACTTATGTGGTGATGCATGTGAACATAGTTGGATGCATATATTTGTGTATACTATAACAAGATAAAAGCCTATTATACCTAGTGTTACTAATGGGCACCTTTAAAGTAAAGCAAAGTTTTCATATTGATATGCTTAAATTGAGTTAAAAACTGACTGAGATATGTGGTGTTGATAATGGTGATGTAAATGTCAAGCACAAACTTGCAATATAAGCTGAACAGTTCCATTGAAGTTATGATATGGGTGGTTTCATCATAGACATTAACAGAATACACTTTAGCAGATCTTAAGTTCAGATGGATGTTCATGTTGAGAGCCAATTGCATACGCTGGATATCATCTCTTGACCTGCACATCCTCTTAGATGGGAAATGCTTGTTAGTTGAGTTAATAGAAACAAGAAGTCATTCAGTGTTTTGGTGGATTTATTAGATATGAAGATTACATGTACTGTATTACAAAGATAAAATCCAAGTTGTTCTATCTAGTTCTTTTCTTGGAAAAAGGTAAGTTACAATGGTTGGTTGTATTACTCTAATACTCACACTACTTTGGTGTATGCGAATATGTGTAACTTTACCTCAAACCCTTCTGAAGGAGATCTATCTCTTGCTTCAGCATTGCTATTTCTTGCCTGGGTTCCTACATGGATGAAGAGAAATTCAAAACATAGAATGTGACTGCAAATTAACTGGCATACAGACTGATTTTATATGATTTTGAAACTTTTCATTTGTCAATGTTTCTCATTTGATATTTTATAAGTTGATGATATCAGTAAAGGGTTAACTAAGAAAATAGAAAGATGGCAACAGTATGGGAATGCCAAATGTGTTATGTTTGGGCATATTGGTTTTATTTATACCGTGTAGTTGAATGCTAATCATTGCAGAAAAATCTGTCATCTTTCTCCATCTACTAGATTTTTGTTTGGGAGAATTTGAAGGAACCCTCATGGTCTTTCCTTTTTGTGTTATTAATGGCAAAGTGAAAGAAAAAAGTAGAAAAATGATACAGTTGCTTATGGTGACCTTGGTATAAAATGTAATGGAATATGATGGGTTGAGGCCTGAAGGGAAGAGCAATGATCACTGAGTTGGGGCAATATCATACTCAAAAGCTTATGCCATATCTGGTGTCTAGTGTTAGTGGCCAACCATCACAAGTTGGGTTTTCCAAAATTAAATGGTCCATAAAGCATACACTAACGCCATCAGCTGAAGATTTTGGCAGAGTAAAAGTTTCCAAATCAACTTTGCTAACCAGCCATGCCAGTTTTCTAAAGAACCTACTTGGTTTTCTGGGTTACAGAAAGCTCCATTCTTATTCATTGTTTCTGTTGGCCAGGAATTTGGGAACTAATTAAGAGAGTGTTGTTATTTGTTGCAAATTTCATCTAACTTTGTTGCCCTCAGATACATTGCCCACTCCATTTATTTTATTTATTTATTTTATTTTTATTTTTATTTTTATTTTTATTTTTATTTTATTTTATTTTATTTTATTTTATTTTTTTTGGGGGGGGGGTTCTGGTTTGGATGATGAAATGATGATTACGATGAGAATCATCCTATGAGAATCACACAGGATGCTTGACGTTGAATAACATGTCGATATCAACTATGTGTAGTTGAAAAATTATCCGAGGAGACGTTAAGGATGCCATATATTGGAGAGATAAAGGTTTAGTATTGCTAAGTGCTAACTCGTGCAAAATTATTGAACCAGGAAATGCATACTGATGAAAATCTTTTTGATTAAAACAAAGGAGAAATACAACCTTGTACAAATTGTTGTGGAATTAAGCATATAAACTAAAGCATGAAAGAGTGGATGAGCGTAATTAGCAAGGGCTAAGAAAGCAATGCTATATCAAAACAATCACATTTTATGCAAGAATGTTGACTACGGAAACCCTAACTGAGATGATTGCTAAATGTAGGTTGAAGAATGAGATTTCCAGATCGTTTTCATTGACACATAAAAAAACTTATGATGGTAACTTGAAAGATACCATGTACGACTTGTTTTCTTTTCTTTATTTTCTTGTGTCTACTACTTTAAAATGATGTGATTAGACATGTTTGATGGAGTAGCAACATTTGTGAAAATGGCTGTAGAAAGAAATTTTGAGCATGATTGGAGGGTAGACATAGCCATTCCCTTGGAATTAAATTTGTTTCTTTTTTCCTTTGTTACTGATGAACTTACTAGGTGCATAGTCGAACTCTTTCCTTGTTTGTTTGCAAATGATATACATTAGTTAATGATACAAGTGAAGCGATGAGCAATAGCGAAGAGAAGCTCTGGAATCTAGTTGGTTCATTTGCACGACTAAGCGAAGCAGCAATGGCTAACTTTACATTGACGACGAAAATGCATCTAACATTTATTTGCTTGTGATATTCCATTATGATGGTGATTGAAGAGGTTCTTGTTCATAGTACCAATGATGGATGGTAAATGTGAGGAGTTATTTTGGAGGATTACATGATTGTTAAAAAATCCCATGAAATGGAATGGATGCTTCATCATGCAGAATGTTCTGGAGAAATGAATGTTGGTGAACAGAATGTTGAGATGTTGAGATGGATAAGTGGAGATGTAGTAGAGATTAGGGATGCAAATGGCTGGTCGGCTTGAGAGCCCCCTGATCCGGTCCTGAAAAAACAAGCACCGACCCCGGCCCTTGCAAAAAGAAGACTGTGGTTAAGGCTTTCATTAAAGCCCGATTTTTTTTGGGGCCCCGCCCCGCCCCGCACCATCCTTATAATTTATAAATTTCATGTAATTCCAAAGCCTATCAAAACATTTGGTTCAACACAAAATGAAATCAAAAAATTACACATAATTTTAACAACTTCATTCTCTCTCTTTCTGTAATCAAAATCCAACTGCACATTCCCAAAAAAATCCGATCTCAATTTTTCTTTCGTTCTAGTTTCTTCCTTTCAAAAAACTGTAAGCACTAAACCTAAAAATTATCTTTCTTATGAAATTGATGAAAGCATGAAATCACGAGCACCTAGCCAAGAATAAACTTTTGAAATTGATGAATATTATTATTATGAGGTTGACTAGGATATATTCGGATGAATCAAACACGCGGATCTATCCAAGTCAAATTTAAAATTAGACAATTTAAATAGAAAATTCATTCCGTTGGATGTGATCTAATATGTCTAAACTCTATCCAAACAAAATTTCAATTAATTTGGACACGTTTTGTCTGCATCAAGTGGTTGCAAAATTAGCCGATTTTATGATTATGCTAAAACATTGATTTTGCAACAACTTGATGCATGTGCAAGACATGTCCAAATTAGTTCAAATTTAGTTTGGATGTAGTTTAGACATGGTAGATCACATGCAGCTGAACGAATTTTCTATTTAGGTTGTCTAATTTTAAATTTGACTTGGATTGATCTGCATGTTTGATCCATCCGAATGGATCCTAGTCAACCTCTTATTATTATATCCACTAGATACATGTATATTATTTCTCTTAATTTTTTGTTTGATATGTTATTGTTACCAATCATAGATTAGAATTACAATTGAAATAAATAATGGGCCGAAGCCCCATATGATAGGGTTATGACTTTTATTTAAAAGGCCCAAGGCTAGGGCAGGGACTGGATTTTAGGCCTGAAGTATATTTCTCCGGCCCGGCCCGTTTTCATCCCTAGTAGATATGTGACTGAAAGTGAGCGCATCTGTAAGATGTTAGAGATAGCTTTAGTCGATGATAAAATGAAGAATCTGTTAAGATGGTTTGGACATGCACAATGGAGACCGTTAAGCATGCTAGTTGGAGGATGAATAGATCCTTAGTTTGATTGATGAAAAATGACTACGTACTGACCTAAAGTGAACATGGACTGATGTTGACAACGATATGGTGACTGTTTATTGCTGAATGTGATGACTTTCAACGGAATTAGCAAAGAAAATTATTCAGGTAGCCTATCATGAGGTCATTGGAGGAGGAAAGATAGGGCAAAATGTTGTTGGATTATATGTTTGTGTATATCTTCATCTCTTTGTCAATCTATAGTCTCATCAAACAACATTTATGTCTGCAATAAGTTAACTAATTTTCTAAAATGTTAAACTCTGGACATACCTGAGGTGTGTCCTCATCGCTAACTTCAACCTTAGCTTCACCATGTGCTCTTGTGTACCTCTCAATCAAACCTCGCATGGTCCTTTAACAAATCAAAAGCCCAAATACCATCAGCTAAATGTATATGACTCAGTGACTTAAAGAACACCCTTAACAGTTGTTGCCAGGGTCAAGAACTTTGCACACCAAGAACCCATCAAAGATCCAAAGGAAATTTCTTTTGGTTTTAAAGGTTTGATTAAAAATTGAAAGAACAAAGCTTTTTTGTATGAATTAATGCACGGAACATGCGAAGCATGGGAAGGATTAAAACTGCACGAGTATAAAAAACAGTGAAAAACACAATCCGATCACTAGGTGGATATTTTAATGTATAAGTTCTGACATTTTAGAAGAACTTAGTAGCAAACTAAAATTTGATTCAATTTTACTACTTTTCCGCTACCCTGCAGAAATATCTTGACATTATTTTGCACACTATGTAGTATCAGACATCAATAGATACAGAAACATACCCAGTTGTGGCTAGTTCATAAAGCTTGCCATGTGTGGAGAATATGATGATGCCGATGTCGGCATCACACAGTACAGACAGCTCATTGGCCTTCTTGAGCAGCCCTGCTCGGCGCTTGCAGAATGTGACTTGGCGGTGCACTGAGTTCTCAATCCTTCTCATCTGAATCTTTCCCCTGGCCATCTCTGCACACAACCTCCCACTAGTTTGAACTAGCTTCGAGGTTGATGCTTTGCTCTGAGCTCTTGCTGCTTGGGTTTTAGTTTCTCTTGCTCAACAAAAAATAGCATCACCTTATAAATGCTCATCCAAGCTGGAATAAGTGGATGGTCATTTTCTTTTCCATGTGTGGGTCCTTCAATCTCTTGGATAGCCCCATTAAGTTTATGAGCACCATTCACTAAGGCTTTATTGTGTAGATAAACTAAAAAAGACTAGTTGACGTTAGTCTCTCCATTGTTTATTTTTATTTTTTGACTTGTATATTCTTTGGTGGAACTTTTCACTTACACAGTCCAATCCTTCTTTCTTGCTGTCTTCTAAATTTTATGGGTGCTTGTTGCTGAAAACTAACTAGAAAGGCTTCAGCCAATACGTCCCCTACCCATTTGTTCTTATAGGATAAAGAATCTTGTCAAATCATGTGGTAAAGCTCCTGGGTGTAATGGAGTCTCTTATTCCACCTCCCGAAGGCGACGGGCTTTGGCGACGACACTTGGAAGCCACCGAACATGGACATACATTTTCTGTGTGTTAATGCTCTATGATGATTATGGTCTCTGGTATAAAGGTTTTGCAAGATTCCGAACAACTTTGGTTGATGATTGCCGAGGCAGGGAAGAAAGCTGATTGGACCCTAGGTGTGCTTTCTCTTCATTGTGCAACATTGGTAAGAAGCTCATCATTCTTTCATATTTATAAATATCAGAGGGCGTGTTATTATGCGCGTTTATAAAATGTGATGCTAACAGTGTCCATTGCCAGCCAGCAGGTCCAACCAAGTCATCAAATGAGCCCGATCCATTCTTTCTTGATAGATAAGTATATCTGTCTTGTCAGCTGGCTTGTTTTATTTACACACAAGCCTGCATCTTAATATCTGCTTCAGAGCACTCAGAAAAGCGTATGAGAAGTTTGATATGGTATAATCATGAGGACACCTATGGATTTCTGAGATTGCATATCAGACAAGATATGAAGGATTTGGTGAAATCTAGCATTCTATATAATAAATGTTGTGATGTAATGATCCTGTTGTTTGCATTTGAGGATGATGTTTGAGCATGGAGCAGCATTACAAGTAACACGCTATGCGAATGCTTCAGTAGATAATTGTTCTTACTAGAGTTCAGTAAGACAATAGTTCATCCTTATGATGGAATCAAGTGGATATTTTCATTTTTTAGGTGTTGGAATTGGATGACAATCTCCAGTATTCAAGGACAGGTGGTGTTGGATGCGGGGGAGAAAAATATTGTGGGCACAATAATTCATCATCAGCCAGGAAAGAAGCATGCAAGCTATAGATTCTTGAAAAGTGGTCTCCAACTTCTTTTACAAGGTTTGTTGGTCGGTTCTCATTCTCCAGTATCTATTATTAATACCCACCTGGAGAATGGGAACCAACATGTCAGTGGAGTCCAGATGCCTCCAAGTTGAAGCCCTAGCCTCTAAACACCACCGCAGATGATTCTTGATGGCCAGCTTTAAGATGATTGCTGCAATCTTATGCAAGAGATATCATATATGTATGAAATGAAAGACTATTGGTTGGTGGATGGGCTCGAATATCGTAAACTTTAGTTTTTGCAGCATCCGGGGATGTTATTGATACAGCCGATACTGCCAGTTATCAGTCTAAATCTGATAATCCAGACTGATCAGGTTTTGGTCTGTGGCAGCCAGGTTAGTTATTGGTTAAAAGTAAAATGTTATGAATCAAACTTTTACCATCGTATTATAACGTATTTATACCCAGCCATTAAGCTATTTTGTCCTTGGTAGTTTAATACGTTGTGTGGTCAGACCGTCAACCGTCATCCAGCTTGAGCTGTGATCGGATCAGGCAGGCTGATCTGCATGCGGCCTTAGCCTTAGCCTTGGCCCGTTTATAGTCCTCCTCGCATTTATTGCCCATCGTCGTCTGACATGGTTTGTTGTCTTGATACCCAATCCCATTTGCCTCTAGGATGGGTTGGATCGGATCCTGATATGATGGCTCCTTTGGTCCTGTAGTGATCTGTACAAAATACTAACCGACCCAAGACCTGCCTGGGATTGGCATCTTTAGGCTTGATTGAATTTGACATCTGTTGACGCTGTTGTACAAGTCTTATAGCATGTTCTAACGATGAAAACGGGTCGGGCCTGGGCAAGGTTCAGGTTAAATCTGGCCCCAGTCCCTGTCCTGGGCCTTATAGATACGGTCCCAGCCATGCCTTGTGAACGTACAAAGAATGGACCTTAGGGGCTGTTCGTTTGTGTTTAAAGCGTTGCGAAAGTGGGTGGAAAGCACTATTTACGGCACTGTTCACTCTTTTCAACGTCCCGTTTCTTTTCTCGCGTTCGTTTGCGCTGGCTTCTCTCCGTGTTGATCGCGTCGCCGTGGCAGCGAGAAAAAAACCCTCGTAGTCGCCGGATTTTGCGGGGATTACGGTGGATTCTCGTCGCTTGCGGGCCTCACATGCTCCATTTTTGCCTCTCTCCTGCTTCCGAGCACCCCCCTCCCCCAACGGCTCCTTCAACGGTCCTCTTTTTTGAGATTTCTCAACCCTAGAAGGCGGAAATCTTGGGTTTTTTGGGGTTCTTGCTGCCCTAGAAGGCGGATCTCTAGATCTGCAACTAGGGTTTGGTGTTTGTGCTCGCCGGTGCTCGATCTTCATCTAGGGTTGCGGATCTGGGTTTATTTGGGGGTGAAGACGGCCATCTGAGCTCGGCCTCCTCTCTGCTGAAATACGGAGGTTGGTGTTGGGTCTTTCATTCTCTTCTCTGGGCTTTTGGGTCTGCAACTGGAGATATAATCTCACATCCAAAGCTGTTGTCTTTGATATTTGCTGTTCTTCATCCATTGTGAATAATTTCAGCATGTGGTCTTGATAGGAGGTCGATATTATTGTGGTATGGCTTTGAATGAGTAAGGATTCTTGCAACCTATGGGTGGGATGAATTTTTGGCCCCATCCCATACTGGAAGGCAAGAGTATAAATATTATGGAAGCAAACGTAAAATGAAACTCAAAAAATATTGCATTTCCATTCAGTCTGCAGTATCCCACATAAAAACCCAGAAATCCATAGGCCTTGGGGGCGACAGAGACAGCAAGCCAAGAACAAAAAAATCTCCCTTTGTTCTAATTCCTTGCAAAATAGCGGAATCTGAAATTGCCCCATTCCAATCAGTATTCCACGTGCCGTATCTGGTGAGTACGACAAATGAATTTAATTTCACTAATGAAACGCAGCTCACCACTCATGTACAAGCCCTATGAATCCATAAATATTTCGGTTCCATTACGATTAATGCCCAATGATGATACATTCAACTTGTGTCTGAAATGTTTGATTGTATATAATGCATTTGTATTTTGGTATTCTGAGGGCTGGTTGGAAAAAAAATTGGCTATGCTGACAAAGTTGGATGCATGAGGAGGAAAAATTATTTGATTGACTTTATGTTTGGTGAATTTTCATGACGTTCCATAAGTATTACGACGGCCCTAACGTTATGGCACATACAAAATAGAGCCCGATGATGAGCCAAGTAAAGTGAATATACAGTGTGTGGGAGTTGGAATGATGACGCAACATTGGTCCATTGCTAGGGTATGCTGGTAGTATGTCAATAAACCAGCAATGTTAATTAAATGATTAATATTCTGAGGGCAAGTATATATGGATTCATGATAGGCTTGGACATGATGGGTGGGTTGATGTTTCATGAGGTGTGTGGTGAAAAGAGTGAACAGTGCCGTAAATAGTGCTTTTCACCCACTTTCACAAGGCTTTAAACACAAACGAACAGCCCCTTAATAATGGATTTTTATGGTCTACTTTTAAAAATGTTTGGATGCACTTTAAATGTAATTTAAATTTGGATAAGTTAAAGAAATATTTTTAATTTTAAGTTTATGAATTTTGGTTGTCATGTATATTATTCCTGTTGGTTGATGTTTCTGAATTTCATGATGACATGTCAATTTGCAAGTTTTTATGTTTATAGGTAAATTGCACAAATTTATAATAAAAGTAAATGTCTTGTACATCGAATGATTGAATATATGTTTGATGCAAATAAGGGTTAGATGGATGAAGGTGGAGGAAGTTCGGGGTTGTCATTGTGTGCATCTGCCGCGTCAGCAATCATTTTTACCGTCATATTCATGGTGTTATACGATGAAGCTCGTGCTCCCCCTCTACCTAGGGAGCCGTCAGCGATGCGTGATCTTCATAGAAAATCATACATGCGACGAATTCTTTTTGGTTCCGATAGTAGTTGTTTACACTACTTAAGAATGCGGAGACATGCTTTCATGAATCTTTCTGCGCTAATGCGAGAAAGCGGGATACTGCAAGACAGTAATCATGTGTTAATCGAGGAGCAGTTGGCAATGTTTCTGCACATCATAGGGCACAAGTCAAAGAACAGGGTGATGCAAGTTGATTTTATAAGAGCAGTGTCTACGGTTAGCAATTACTTTAACAAAGTCATGTTTGCAGTATGCTCTCTTCGTGATAGGTTCATGAAGCAAGCCCCAAATGAGACACCACCAGAGATAATCAATAATCCTAATTGGTTCCCATATTTCAAGGTCAGATTAGTAATGATTTTCATTCAGTATCGTTATATGATTTTTTTGTAATCAACGTGACCTTTACTGAATACGGTGTAGGACTGCATTGGTCTAATTGATGGGACACACATCGATGCCATGCTACCTGCCAAACTCGTACCAAGATTTAGAGGCCGTAAAGGGGTAACACAAAATGTGCTGGCCGCTGTAACACCTAACAAAAGATTCACGTACGTAATGGCAGGGTGGGAAGGATCAGCGAATGATTTCACGGTCCTGAAAGATGCTTTGTCTTTACCCCCACCCCACGGGCTGCGTGTGTATGAGGGTAATATGCAAAATCCTGCTTAAATATATTGTATGCGTCTATATGAAACCTTCTGATTATAAATCGGGTTGCATTCTTCGGTTGTAGGGAAATATTACCTATGTGATGCTGGGTATACAACCATGCCTGGGTTCATATCGCCATATCGGGGCGTTAGATACCATCTGAAGGACCATACCGATAGAGTGCCTCGAAATCGCAGAGAGCTATTCAACCTTAGACATTCTTCATTAAGAACAAAGATCGAGTCGACGTTTGGCATTCTAAAGAACAAGTTCAAAATTTTGACGTCAAAGCCTCACTATCCATTCAAATCTCAGGTCGATACTGTACTTGCTTGCTCAGTGTTGCATAATTATATCCAGATAGCAGATCTGCATGATCCTGAGTTACTTGAGGATGGGTCTGGGATTGATGAGGATGGGGATGAGATGGATGAGATGGATGAATCGATTATGGATCTTTCCCAACAGGTGCCCATTCGTGAACAGACTTCACAACGGGATCAGTGGAAAATTCGTAGGGACCAGTTAGCGTGGGATATGTGGGTGGACTATTGTACCATCCACAACAACGGGAACACCACTGAACATGGCCTTTGAGGGCAGAGTTTAAACAACAATCTTAATATATGATGTTTAGTTGAATGAATTGTGGTATAAAGGGATCTGAATGTAAGATAAGCTATGTAATGCCTGAGATGTGATGACATTATAATGCCTTCATTTGTTTACTTTATGAATATTGACATTGCTTTCCGATTTTATGTGTGGTAGCCAATATTCCATACATTGAAGTTTATTTTATTTACTATTCGTGGCTACATGTGGATGTGTAAATTATTGGGTTGTTATGTCAATAATATTTTTGTAGGCATGGACGGGTCAACTCAACAAGGGCAAGGGAGTGATCCTATGCCTCCCTTCTATGACCCGGCCTATTGTACCCAGTGGGCAGAGGAAGCTAGGCGGACCGATCCATTGCTAGGTAGGCAAATGCCGCGGAGGCCAAGTGAATATCAATTTACTCCGCCTAGCTTCCAAGTAGGTGGATCACCCATGCCATTTCCACCATACTCTGCGTACAGCATGCCATTGCCCATGCAAATGCCGACTCCACCTGGCTTCATGCACATGCTACAAGGGGGTGGGTCTATACCACCATTTGGAAGCCAAGCGTCGCCAAGTGTTTACGCCGTGCCTTCACCACAAAGTGGGCATGGCACAACAGGTGGGAGTGACGGGTTGAGGAAGTCTGGTCGTAGGGACGATGACATTGATGTATCCGTGTCGAGTCCCCGGAAAAAGAGTAAGAACCCTACCAAGAAGGGGATGACGAATAAAATATGGCTGCTGGAGCATGACCTTGCCTTAATCCCATTCCTGGCATCCCAAGCTAGACAAGGCCTGAGAGCCGACAAGACCTTCAAGAATACTGCCTTCACCGCTGCTGCCATACATATAAACATGAAGTTTGGCACGGATTACAGTTGGTTGAATGTCAAGAACCATATGAAAGGTCTTCAGCGTCGGCTTAAGGATGTTGAAAAGTGCAGGGAAATTAGCGGGGCAGGGTGGTCAGATGAACTGCAGATGATTGTCCTCGATGATGAGACCTATGCAACATGGGCCGCGGTATGGACTTCTCAACTACACAAAGTTGAAGGGCTATTTTCTGTGCTTTTATGAGACATACTGGTTTGTTCATAATGCCGATGATAAATAGGAGTATGTAATTTTATGAATCGATAATGGTTTGTTCAATGTTAATGCAGTCAAACGCTAAAATGAAAGATTATGTCAACACTCCCTTACCGTGGCTAGAAGATCTTCGGGTTGTTGTTGGTGACGATGCAGCAAAGGGGGATTATAGCAAGAGTGTTTATCATGATTTTGGGGGCTCTTATAATGATGGTGACGGCGATCACTCTAGTCCCCCACCCTTCTCGCAAGCATCAACCGATTTTGATGCTTATTCAGACATCCCCAATCCATCCTCGACGGTTCCCTCTCCTGCGGGGACCACCTCTACAAACCCACCCCACGTGGGTAAAAAGAAAATCCGTCGACGTGCATTGAGGGATGATCCCGACCTCATGAAGGAGATGGTAGACAATGTCCATAAGGTCGCCTTAGCAATAGAGAGAGCATACCCCAACACACTGAGCCTTCTTTCGCAGCATCTGTATGCATTTACCGAGTATCCGAGACGTATGTTGGATAAGTTGTATCTGCAATTGAGTGATAATGAGAAAAATGTGTGTAGATTCGTGAATATGCCCGAGGAGTCTAGGAGGGATTTCGTCGCGAAGAAGGTTGCAGCTATGCAGCGGGCTATTGAAGAGTCCGGAGGCGAGGTGGATGAAGAAGAAGAAGATTGGAATATGTAGGAAGTTTGGGAGCAATGACGACGGTTGGGCTATGGGGTAAGTGGATGGGTATTATAATAGCAAGTTTTATGGTAATGATGGTGTATGGATTGTTGCAAACAATGGTTAGCTTATGACTTTGGTAATGATGTATCTGTGATTTGTGGTAATGATGTTGTATGGGTTGTGGGAACGTATTTTGTAATATCAGTATATTTGTGTATCGTACTATATGTATGGTTTTAGGCATGTTTATGTATAGGCTTCCTCCATGACTTAGAAGTCTAATTGGTTATATGTTTGTATCTTAATTTAAGTATGCGTTGTGTTTACTTTCTGTGTTGTTATGTTGCAAAAATCACAATGAATGTATATGCATTTGTGTTTAATCTTCATCTTGTGTTGGGACTGGGCATATGATGTATATGACACAACCAAGGCCTATGGATTTCTTTGTATTCATGTAGCATACTGCATACTGACTTTATTTGAGTCTGTAAAAAGGAAAGGGATTATTGTTCTTGGCTTGCTATATTTGTCAACACCTCGGCATATGGATTGATGTGGTTTTATGTGGCATGCCCTTTCTTTGAAATGCTGATGATTTTCCTTGGATATATTGGTTTTAGTTTGACAAATGCACACTGATTGGCATTACGTTTTGTGAAGGATACTTAAATTCATGTTGGGTATTGCCATTATGTATTGATGTGGTTTTATGTGGCTTTATGTGGTTTATGTGAATTTAACTCAGGATGTTTTGGTTACTGGCATGATGTATCTGGCACCCCCTAATGATATATGATTGATGGAAATCACAAGTTCTTGTGAAATTATATCAAATAGTCCTATGAAGACAATGGGGCTTATTGAATTTTCCTCATTCTGGATGGCTTGCTCTTAGGCTCCTTCATTCCCCAATTTGTTGGTTGGCTGGCAGGTAAACGGTATGATAAGGGGAAATGAAGGAACCAGAGCAAAGCAACTTAATGGGGAAATTGAAAATAAAACAATTCTGAGGGCTTTTGTTTGATATTCAATATATATGAAGGTGTGGTTGCAGTTGTTGAGGAATGTGGGTTGCTGGAGACTGAATGGAAATGCCAAAATAGTTGGGAGCTTCAATTTTCTCCTGGTTTCTTGCAATGCTGTATCTGTCACCCCAAAGGACTATGGATTTCTTGGGTTTTTGTGTCTTTCTTCACAGCCTATTGGCCTCTTGGTTTATATTTTGTGTCCATGTTGGTTTTGTGTCTTTGCTTTCTATCTCTGGCATCCCAAGCTAGACTATGGATTTATATGGATTTATGTGGTTTCTGTCACCCACATTGCCTATGGATATATTGGTTTTAGTTTGACAAATGCACACTGAATGACATTACATTTTGTGAAGGATACTTAAATTCATGTTGGGTATTGCCATTATGTATCTGTCACAACCCAGTCCCATGGATTTCTGGAGATTTTTGAGGCATACTGCAGCCTCAGTGGTCCATATCACCTACTATTTTTGGTTCCATTCTTTTTTGGTGTCTTTGCAAGCTGTTTCTGTCCCACACTGGGACTATGGAGTTCTTGGTTTTTTTGTGGCATTCTTTAGCCTGAATGGCAATGCCCATTTGTGAATTTAACTCAGGATGTTTTGGTTACTGGCATGATGTATCTGGCACCCCCTAATGATATATGATTGATGGAAATCACAAGTTCTTGTGAAATTATATCAAATAGTCCTATGAAGACAATGAGGCTTATTGAATTTTCCTCATTCTGGATGGCTTGCTCTCAGGCTCCTTCATTCCCCAATTTGTTGGTTGGTTGGCAGGTAAACGGTATGATAAGGGGAAATGAAGGAACCAGAGCAAAGCAACTTACTGGGGAAATTGAAAATAAAACAAATCTGAGGGCTTTTGTTTGATATTCAATATATATGAAGGTGTGGTTGCAGTTGTTGAGGAATGTGGGTTGCTGGAGACTGAATGGAAATGCCAAAATAGTTGGGAGCTTCAATTTTCTCCTGGTTTCTTGCAATGCTGTATCTGTCACCCCAAAGGACTATGGATTTCTTGGTTTTTTGTGTCTTTCTTCACAGCCTATTGGCCTCTTAGTTTATATTTTGTGTCCATGTTGGTTTTGTGTCTTTGCTTTCTATCTCTGGCATCCCAAGCTAGACTATGGATTTATATGGATTTCTTTCATAGCTGTATCTGTCACCCCAAAGGAGTATGGATTTCTGGGGTTTTTGTGGTCATTCTTCACAGCCTATAGGCCTCTTTGTTTATATTTTGTGTCCATGGTGTTTTTGTGTCTTTGCTTTCTATATCTGGCACACCAAGGGACTATGGATCACTTGGTTTATATGTGGGATTCTGGAGACTGAATGGAAATGCAAAACATTTTGTGTTTCATTGTATGGTTTATATGTGGCATGCTGAAGACTTTTGGCCTTTGGGATATTTTCAAATCAATATCTATATGTCACACCCTTGGAATATGTATCTGTCACCACATATGCCTTGGGATTTCTGGGTTTTAATGTTGCATACTGCAGCATGAATAGAAATGCAAGCTTAGTTGATGCTCAGGATATTTTTTTTGGTTCTTGCCTTGCAGTATATTTCACCACATATGGGTTGCATTTCTCAGGATATGTATCATGGGTGTGAAGGATTTTTTTGCCATACTTCACCATCATTTGGTTTGCCATACTTCACCCTCACTTGGTACTGTCAATAGGTTTGTTGGTTCCATTTCTTTGGTGTGTTTGCAAGCTGTATCTGTCACCCACTTGGACTATGGAGTTCATGGATTTTATGTGGCATGCTGGAGACTGAATGGAAATGCAAAACATGTTGTTTTTCAATGTATTTTTGTTCTTGCCTTGCTGTACCTGTGACCACACTGGATTTTGCCTTGCTGCATCTGTCAACACCTATGCATAACACTTTTGTGTTTCATTGTGTCTTTGCATTCTATATTTGTTCTTGCCTTGCTGTATCTGTGGGATTCTGGAGACTAAATGGAAATGCAAAACATTTTGTTTTTCATTGGTTTTTTGTTCATGTCTTGGTTATGTTTGTGTTCTACTGCATAGACATTTGGCCAATCCAATTTTTGGTTTCTTTCCATGTTTTTTGGTGTATTTGCATTCTATATTTGTCTCACCCAAGGACATTGGCTATCTTGTTTTATATGTGGGATGCTGTAGACTGAAAGGAAATGCAAAACATTGCCTATCTTGTTCTTGCCTTGCTGTATCTGTGACCCCATTGGATTAAGTATCTGTCACCCCCTATGCCTTGGGATTTCTGGGATTAATGTTGCATACAGCAGCCTGAATAGATATGTAATATATGTTGAGTCTCAGGGCTTTTTTGGAGGTCCTTGTCATGAGGTATCTTTCACCCCAAATGCCTCAGTATTTAAGGCTTTTTATGGATTTCTGGGTTTTAATGTTGTAGACTGAAGGGCATTTCATTTTGCCTGGGTACAAATGCATTGGATTTCTGGAGTATTTTTTGGCATCCTTCACCCTCATTGGTACTGTCAATAGGTTTGGTGGTTGCTATTTTTTGGTGTCTTTGCAAGCTCTATCTGTCACCCACTTGGAGCATGGATTTCTTGGGTTTTATGTGTCATTCTTCAGCCTGATAGGAGGTGCAATTTTTAATGACTTCATGCTGTTTTGGTTATTCACATGATGTTTATGTCACCCCCTAATGATATAAGATTGGTGGCCATCACAATTATTTGTGAAATATAATCTACTAGCCCTATGATGATAATGGGGCTTATTGAATATACCTCATGCTGGATGGCTTGCACTCAGGATCCTTCATTCCCCAAGTTGGCTCTGGTCTACGGCATTGGCTTTTATGAGGTAGGTGGTAGGTCACAAATTGTTTTGGTATGGATATTTATAGGAATTTGGCGTTGAGAAGAATGTTTGCAGTGTGCTTTTTTTCCCTATCATATTACCTTTATCCTGAATCATATTGGTTGGAAACACTACATGACATGTGACGGTGTGGATAGAGAATGAAGGAACCAGTGGCAAGCAACCAGATGGGGAAATGAGAAAAAATATATCTGAGGGCTTCTGTATGATAATCTATATGAAGGGGGTTTGGACTTTGGCTATTATTTCCAATGGCATTCTGCATAATTGTCTTATATGCTCTTTTTGTTTGATTGTTGCTTCTGAGATCTGAACACTGCCGCCACCCGACCATGCCACTGATTACCACTTTTCTTAGGTATGTTGTTCACTCATTCATTTTAAATTATCACTTTTTATATGTCACAAGTTATATGTTAACATCTGGTTTTTTCTTGCTTTCCAGGTACATATGAGTCAACAGTCAAGCTCTACTTCTAGATCTCGACAGAGAGATGCGACACGTGGTGACTTTGATGCCGATTTCGAAGACTCCAAGATCTGCTATTGTGGTAATGAGGTCCCGAGGAGGACGTCATGGACAAGAGCAAACCCTGGGCGTAGATTTTGGAGTTGTACAGCTCGCGAGGGTAGATGCCCTTTCTTCCTATG
The DNA here is from genome assembly GCA_030789695.1 of Scilla litardierei. Taxonomy (NCBI): domain Eukaryota; kingdom Viridiplantae; phylum Streptophyta; class Magnoliopsida; order Asparagales; family Asparagaceae; genus Scilla; species Scilla litardierei. Next base: position 175,072,589 of record CM061138.1, read on the forward strand.
GAAGGATCCCCCCACCCTGAGTTATCCAGATTGGTGATCTTGCATTACATGGATGAGATTGATCGAAGGCCCACAATTGTAAGTTCGACGACGCATTTGCCCGATAGTAGGATTGTAGAGATGGAGGGCCGGCTGGATACTGTTGTCGGTCTACTTGAGAGGACCAATGTGCAGTTGGCGAGCATCGTATCCGATTACCGTTCCATTAAGGCCGGACTGCTATCCCTCGTAGTTGTTATAGGTTTTTCTGTATTTTTGTTTTATAACAATGCTCGTTGAAGTTAAACTCTGTTATGGATAATTTGAAATGTATCCGCATGTGGTTAGTGGGTTGGAGTATGTGATTATGATGTATTAATTTTCGTGTATTATTTTGGGAATTCGCAACCTGGGAATGGCAACGGTGCGATTTTTTGTGGGTGAATCTACACAATGAATGGCAATGAAGTTTTTTTCCATCTCGTCACACTGCAACAGTCATGGGTGTGAAATTTTGTTTCCCTTTGCTGACAGAAAGGCTGGGAAATTGTACTTTTGGCTTTACAAATTTTATTAGATCTTTTCATTCTGTATCTGTCATCCCTATTCATATGTTTTCACCAAATAATTCAATTTACATTGTAATTTTTTGGGGTTTTATAGGAATTACACAATAAATATGAGGGGGTGGTTGTTCACCTATTCTCACCACTTCCCACTCACCACTTTCTCCCTCCTACATTCACAACAACATTCACAACACATTTCAACACAAAAAAACACAACAAAGTATCGTGGACCCCACAAAAAATTCCAACATCCACTTTCACAACCCCACATCAACCCAAAAAAAACACAATACTCTACTTTTCCAACACTATTTACCCATTCCAACAACCACAACTTTAAACACAAAAAAACAGGCCCTTATTCTCACCCAAAAGATATAAACAAGGAGTTTTTCTGATTTCACTAGTCTCTGTTCCCAAAGACCAATCAAAGTTTCCAGTAGCCAGCTGACTCTTGGAAACAATTTATGTCATATCCCAACATCTCACTATCGTGGCTCAGAACGTGTGTGGAGCAAGAAGAACCTGTCAAGTTGATGCAGCATATCTGCTTCTGATACAGATGAATAGATGATCATAATTTTGAGAACACAAGCTGCATATTCCTGGAATTTTCTCATATAAAGATAACAAAGCATGATTTCACTGCCGACATTACTGCATTTATACAGTTCTGGTTTTTTTTCCCATCACATCTTGTTGGGTTTTGGAAAACAAGTCAATCTCATCTTGTATATATATAAATCACCTTTATTCTATGAAAAGCAAGCATTCCTCCCTCTCTCTGTCTCAACAGTATCAACTATTTGAAAGGAAAGAAACAATCGGTGAACAAAAGAGGAGATGAGCATACTTTTGCTATTACATAGCTTGCTGTTACAAGCCGAGGATGTGGCCTCATTAGGCTATCCATAATATAAATCACAAGCAACACATCCTTTCCTTCAGCTCCTTGACTCATCTCTATTGATGATACAGGTATGATGCCGGAGCAAACCACTAACAAGCAGAGGAGTCAAGAAATGGGTAGTCAGTGTACCCAACGACAGGGTCCGGCGTGTAGAAGGTGAACCTGTTATACTTGTTCAGCGGGGCGTCGAGCTCGAATCGCTTGGGCAGGTCAGGGTTAGCCAAGAAGAGCCGGCCAAACGCCACCAGGTCGGTGTAGCCTTCGTCCACCACCTTGCTCCCTTCCTCCCTGTCGTACCCCCCGGCGGCTATGAACGTCCCCTTGAACGCCCTCCTCATGTTCAGCAGCCTGTGCGGAATTTGCCTCCGGCCGTCGACAATAGACATCCTGGGCTCGACCATGTGGACGTAGAGAATGCTGAACTTGTTGAGCGACTCCGTCATGTAGAGCCCAAGGGCCTCTGGGTTCGAGTCGTAGGACTCCATGTAGTCTGCAAATGGGGACAGCCGAATGCCGACTCTGTCGGCTCCGACTTCGTCCACGACGGCGGAGACCACCTCGAGGGCGAAGCGGCAGCGGTTCTCTAGACTGCCACCGTACTCGTCGGCCCGGTCGTTGACGCTGTCCTTCATGAACTGCTCCAGGAGATAGCCGTGGGCGCCGTGGATCTCAACTCCATCGAAGCCTGTAATAGAATCGGATATGAGATAACGTTGCACATGATCTGTAGCTATATATATATATATGCGTGACAACAAGCTAGGACAAAGGGATATATATATAGTCAATCAATTGTACCGGCTTCGATGGCGTTTCTGGCGGCGAGTCTGAAGTCGCTGACGATCTGAGGGATCTCATCGGTCCTCAATCGCCGTGGGGGCGAGTACTCGTCGACCGAGTCATCGTGCTGAGCCTGAGGAGGAATCCCCCGGTCGGTGCTCGAGATGGGTGCTTGCCCCTTTGGCTGATACTCTGATTGATAAATAGCGAAGTTAAAGTGTTACATACATTAATTGCCGTATAGGTCAGCATGGAAACGAGAGCAAGGATGGATGGTTGGTCTCTTACTGTGATTGGAGACTCTCCCGACGTGCCAGAGTTGGCAGAAGAAGACGCCGCCCTTGTCGTGAACGGCCTTCACGATTGGCTTCCAGGCCTCCACCTGCTCCCTTGTCCAGATGCCCGGCGTCTCGGGGTACCCCTGGGCGGTGTCGGAGACTCCGGTGGCCTCTGTTATGAGGAGGCCCCCATTGGTGGCTCTCTGAGAGTAGTAGAGGACGGCGTGCGGCTGGGGGACGTTTCCGTAGGATCTCGACCTCGTCAACGGCGCCAACACAACCCTGATCACCATGTCGGGAAAATTTACATAACTAACTAAGCTCCCAATTAAATGAGCAAAGGGGCCGGGGCAGCTTAATTAGCGTGAGGGACTGACCTGTGAGAGAGCTGAAACTTGCCCATCTTGTGGGGTGTCAGGAGAGGAGCACTCTTGGCTGCCATTTCTAGCTCTGAGCTTGCAGGCGAATGGTTGATTGATTGGTTTGCTGAGTGATAATGGATGAAGGGGAAAGATCAACCCCTTGGGCTATTTGTAGGCTCCGGAATCAAGCATGTGGGACTTGACTTCCCATCTACGTCAGCAGAGATGTCATCGTGAGGGATCCAAGTTCAAGGGAAATGCAGCCCAGGGTCAAACATCTGGCTTTCAACGATCAGCCGGCCGCGAGGTGATTGGATCCCAGACGTATGCAGTGGCCGACACCCCTCATGTGGATATCTATATTGGCAATTATTGGTTGGTTGCCTTCCGATGTACCCGGAAAAACTATTGGTTGGTTGGGACTCTTTTTCAGTGGGCACATGATTCTAATTTGATGGCTTCCTTGGCTTTGGTTAGGTCTCTTTCAATTCTTTTTATTTTATTTTTATTTTAAAAATATATATCCTTGAAAAGTGTCCATGCATGTGAATCGTGATAGTTGAAATAATTTATACGTGAACAAATGGGTCAGACCAACATGGTCTCATCAGCATCCTCAACTCATACCAACCAACCATGCTCCGGCAGTTTATCAGCCTTTGGCATTGCTCTAACACTCAAATAGGCCAGACCCGCATAGGCCCACGTGCCTTGGTATTTCGTGGTGTGATGATTACTCTTTACTCCTGATATCAGCTTCTTAGTCGAACATTTGCATTGCCAAAAAAGACGATCAACCTAGATTGGTGTGAAAACTTTTATAATGATATATCACCTAGTATGTGGCCTTAAGCTCATCATCCGCAAATGCCCTAGAACCAGGATCTAAAGCAAGTCCAACATAATCCTAACCTAAATGATGGGATGCCCGTTGATGAAGTCGGATTATCAAAATACCGCTTCATAAACTCTATATATAACCCTCTCATTTGGGAGGGGGGTGGGCTCATTCTCATTCTTATACATACATTCTCTCTCCCTCGATTTCATATTTTTTTATATCTTCCTCTTGTTTTCATTCAAGCAACAAATGAGTCGAAGCTTGTGCTCACTCCCAAGTTTGAATCGTTAATACTCTTAACTGTTGCGATGTGTGCAGATCGTGTGGTAACCCTAGACAATGAATTGATCTCGTTTATCAAGCTATTGAATTATGTTCTAGGATGCGGTTGTTATACGTACATGATGTTCATACATATTCCCTACTGTCGTAGTGCATGATATGACTACTTATCGTGTGGCAAAACCAACTGTCGTTGGTCATCGACACACGACCGATGCAATGTGTTCAACAATATTCCCCAACCTTTCTTCATGCCCTGTCGTGGATAGAAGTCAGGTCATTTCCTGCAGGCTCTAATCTACGCCCAACTGTCGTTGGCAACACCGGTAGTAAAAATCAATAAAGGGATTAGAAACCCTAGATCCACCCCAGCTGTCGTTGGCGGATAGATCTAATTATCCACGTGGGAGGAACCTAATATATAGTGATAATAAATCGTCCAGAGCAAAACCCTACTTTGACTAATTCAATAACTATGCAAAAATAGATCAATTCATAATTAAATCACTGTAGCGTTCAACCCTTGCCCAAGATATGGGAACTACTGACAATTCATAGTAGAGACCAACATAATAATCATATAACAAAACAAATAAATTGCAGAGATAAGGGATAGAAATACTTGTCAATAAAATCACCTAAGAAATAGCAATAAAATCTCAACCTTGCTCCAAATAAACACAAAAAACTTGAGTCTTTCTCCAGAACAAAAGTCGACGGCTACATGTATAAAACCCCAAGATCTCTAAAAACTCAAAGTTAAGACCCCTTTACAAGATAAAAGCAAGTCAAAATCAATCTAAATCAACCCCGTCGGCCAAACTGATGCTTCAAAAAAACAGGCTTGACACGGTCGTATAGAAGCCCTACACGACCGTGTAACTGGCGATGCAGAAAGGGCCTTTGTATCTTCACTAGCACAATCATGTGAGGATGTCACACTGTAGAGGAATGTGCCATTAGATAATTTGTATTTGATGCAAATGATAATTTAAGCCTAGATAGGGACTAATTTGCATATGATGCAAAAGAGATTAAATGTGTCTTAAATTATTTAAGACTATATTTAATAAATAAACGCAAGGAAAAGTTCACGGGTAAGACGAGAATGTCCCGGTCTATGCCCAGGTTCGAACGGCGTCCAAATCAGACGCCAGATGCCCAAGTTATGCTCAAAACAGCCCAATGGGTCAAGTCAGTTCAGACTAGACCAGACTGACCTAAGCCAGACCATTCTGGTCTGGTCTGGATCAGTGGCCAGCCCAGGACCTGCCCTGGACCTGGGCGCCCAGGGCACCAGGCGCCCTGGGCCTGGGCCCGTGCCCAGGCCCAGGCGCCTGGTGATCACTCCTTATTTTACACTTTTTTCCCGCATGTTTGCATGCCATTTAGATCGCCCAAATCATGTTTTTCACGATATATCGATGATATTGCGATGCTTTTCACGATTTGTTGTTTTTGTCGCATTTCAGGTGATTTGGAGCGATTTGGAGTGATCTCGAGATACGCCTACTCCAGAGTGTCACCGACGACCTCCCCGAGGGGTATTTTGCTGTTGGAGAGGAGCGGAAGAAGAACGGAAGTTGCAGGAGCGACGAGGAGGCCAAAACAAGCTGTTTGGGAATTTTTGGTGTCCCACTCGGCCGAGTAAAGGAGTCACTCGGCCGACCAGCGAGACACCGCTCGGCCGACCAGATCAGACACGATTCATATGTGCACTCGGCCGAGCGACGGAGACCACATCGGCCGAGTGACGAGATCCCGTCCGCCCGAGTGGCGCCCAGACGAAGCCATTCAAAAATCGCCAACTTACTGTTTTTCGGCTGCCTGAGCTTCAGAAGACCCACTCGGCCGAGTGGATAATCTCGACCGCCCGAGTACCAAGAAGCCATCGGCCGAGTGACGACAACTCACTCGGCCGAGCCGCCCCTGAAGTGAAGACCCCCGAAGACCCAGACTTACTGGAAATTTACAGTGTTTCTCACTCGGCCGAGCGACTTTTGTCACTCGGCCGAGTGCGACGCGCTGCCTGTAGCGAAAATTACGGATTTCAGGCTGCGCAGGGGTATTTTGTTCAGAGTTTTTGGACGATTTTGGGGGGTATTTAACCCCTGTTTTTACCCTAGTTTTGAGAGCTTTTCTCTTAGATTTTTTCAGCTTTTTAGATTAACTTTTTAGCTTTATTCTTGTGATTGGAGAGGAGACAAAAGTTGATTTTTGTTGGATTATTTGAAGAACTCAATTGGTTTGTCTCTCTCTTCTCTAAAAATTCTATTTTTATTGCTTATCTCAATATTGTGATGAATTCTCTTGTTTATTTCATTGATTATTTTTGTGTTTGTGCTATGAATTGTGAGTAGTCTCCACGTCTTGGGGCGTGGGGATGAACCCTACAAGCCCAATTTCATA